>JAXIVJ010002987.1:0-87500 GCA_036785665.1 Chirona hameri
AAAGAAGAGACGGGGAAGCGATTCAAGAACATCAAGTACCGCACCTGGACAGACGCCATCCAGCCGCCCAGCAAGTACCGCAAGCCCTCAGACAACGAGCTCACACAGGTGGGACGGGGATGATTGACCCATGGCAGGGGGAGAAACACGGCCTGTGTGTAGGATGTTTCTGGGCGTTGAGGATACGGTGGAAAACGACGGCGGAATGATTTGGTCTGCGTAATTGTCTCTGGCGCCGGTGATTGATGTCTGCGGTGCGGATGATTGATGTCTCTGGCGCGGATAATGGACCGGTGATTGTGTGACTATTGCAGATTACGTGACTGTGGCTGAACAATCGTATGTTCGGATCCGTAAATGTTTGTGTGAGCGTGTTGGCGAGTGTTTGTGTGAGTGTCTGTGACTGTCTATGCGAGTACCTTGTCTATGCGTCTATGCGAGTACCTTGTCTATGCGAGTGTCTGTGTACAGTATGTGTACAGTATGTGTTAGATGCATGTGAGGCCTGGAATGTTTTCAAAGCTAGATTAAGCCAAATTCAAAATAGGCATATACCCCTCAGGCACAAACGTAACAGAACCAAGGGCAAACCAGTTTGGCTTACCCCAGAAGTAAGGAGTGCTATACAAGCTAAAAGAAGTGCATTTGGCATTTTGAAGGGATCTTCACTAGATATAAATCGGAAGGCCTACCAGAATGCAAGAAATTCAGTTAAGAAAAAGGTCAGAGCAGCTAAAAGGGCAAAGGAACTTGATTTAGCTAGACATTGTAATGCAGATAGTAAGAAGTTCTTCAGTTTTTATAAGTTCAGTACAGTTTCCAAAAATATAGGTCCATTTAAGGTAGATGATGTGTTAGTTAGCAAGGACAGTGAAATGGTTGAAGTGCTTAATGATCAGTTTCAATCTGTCTTTACTATCGAGGACCAGAGTAGTATTGCAGCACTTCAGCCTGAGCTAGAGACAGAGGAGACTATAGGAGAGCTAGGTGGCATAAGTAGTGAACTTGTTCTAGAATATCTAAAGAAAGTAAGGCCTAACAAGGCAGAAGGACCTGATGAAATCCATGCTAGACTTTTAAGAGAATCTGAAAGGGAGTTGTCGGTTCCATTAGCCATAATATTTTCTAAATCACTCGCAGATAGTAAAATTCCACTTGATTGGAAAAGAGCAAATGTTGTTCCTATTCATAAAAAGGGAGATATAAGTAAAGAGGAAAACTATAGACCGGTTAGTCTGACCTCATTAGTCTGCAAGGTGCTTGAATCAATCATCAAAGATAAGATTGTTGAATTCTTGGAGCAAAATGAACTCATCAAGGATACACAGCATGGCTTTAGGAAGGGCCGTTCTTGTTTAACTAATCTTCTGAAGTTTTTGGATGTTGCAACAGATAGCTTTGATCAGGGTAAACAGCTAGATGTAGCTTTTCTTGATTTCAGTAAAGCATTTGACAAAGTCCCCCATACAAGACTGGGGTTGCAACTTAAAATGCATGGGATCAGGGGCAAGATTCTGGATTGGATAGAAACGTGGCTTTCAGGACGCCAGCAAAGGGTTATATTGAATGGGTGCCAATCACAATGGAAGGAGGTTCTCAGTGGGGTTCCACAGGGCTCAGTCCTGGGCCCATTGCTTTTTATAATATTTGTGAATGCAATTGAGAACAGTATAGACAGCAAAGTCTTGAAATTTGCAGACGATCTAAAAGTTGTCAGGATTATTAGAGGAAAACATGATCAGGATGTTTTTCAATCAGATCTGGACAAGCTAGTTGAGTGGTCTGAAGCATGGCAGATGAAATTCAATTTGAGTAAATGTAAGATTATGCACGCTGGACGGGTTAGCAGTAAACATAGGTATGAAATGGGTGGGCAGAAAATGGAGCAGATTGAAAAGGAAAGAGATTTAGGTGTCGTGGTAAACAATAGACTATCAGCGTCAGACCAGGTTGTAGAAGCTAGGAAAAAGGCACTTAGAATGCTAGGGGCCATTAACAGAAATGTTTCCTACAAGAGTGAAAAGGTAATAACAAAACTGTATTGTGCATACGTTAGACCACATTTGGAGTATTGTGTACAAGCCTGGTCTCCAACATATGAGAAAGATTGCTGGTTGTTAGAAAGAGTTCAAAAAAGGGCAACAAAAATGGTTAATTGTCTTGGTAGTTTACCTTATGAAGATAGATTAAAAAAATGGGTATGTTTTCACTTAGATATAGAAGGCTAAGAGGAGATCTAATTGAAGTCTTCAAATTTGTAAATAGTCAGCATTCTGGATATTTAAAGGGTATGTTTGAGTTCAATAGGGAAAATCGAGGTAGAGGTCATCAGCATAAATTCATTATGAAACAAAGTAGGACTAGGCTACGACAGTCATTTTTCAGTAGAAGGGTTGTAGGACATTGGAATATGCTACCAGGGGATGTCGCTGATGCAGTGACACTTGCTTCCTTCAAAATTAGATTAGATAAATACTTTACAGAGAAGGGATTAGTTCATAAATACTCGTGGAATTAGCCTTCTTTTATGCAGGTAGAGTAAGGTGATTTGAAGGGGCGAGACTGGTGGAGGGGGGGGGGGGGGGGGGGGGGTTGTGCAACCTCGGATGGGCCCAAGAGGCTCTTTGTTGCACTTTTCTTTTATGTCTTTTATGTCTTTATGTGCGTCTGAAAATACCCCTAGTATCCATTACACCCTTGTGCCGATACGCGGTCCCCGCAGCGCGGGCACTGACGCCCCGTGTCCGTCCTCAGCTGCTGTTCCAGATGGGCATCTGCATCATGCCGGCCCGCATGCCGGAGGAGGTGCGTCGCTGCCTCTTCTGCCACATGATCGGCGACGCCATGTCCGACGGCCCTGCCCGGCTGCTCAACTTCGACGTCGACAAGTGGGTCCACCTCAACTGCGCCCTCTGGGCTGATGACGTGTACGAAACGGAGAGCGGCGCGCTGGTTAACGTCGATCTGGCGCTGAAGAAGTCGCTGAACAGCACGTGCACGCTCTGTAAGGAGACGGGAGCGTCGGTGAAGTGCTTCAAGGTGCGCTGCGACAAGGCGTACCACCTGGCGTGCTCGGTCAAGGACAAGTGCACGTTCTACAAGACGAAGGCGGTCTACTGTCGCGAACACTGGCTGAAGGGAGAGAAGGACAACGAGCTGACGACGCTGTCTGTCTACAGACGGGTCTACATCGAGCGAGAAGAGGACAAACAGGTACGGCGGGCAGCGACGGATACAAATTACTGACCTACAGCCGGACTGACCATGCCCTCCGAACAAGGCTGGCTGTCTTTCAGAGTAACCAACGACAGTCATGGTATTCACGTAATTGAACCCCCCCCCCAAAAAAAAAAACTTCAGTGTGAGGCTGATATGCCTTGGACGGTGTTGGGCCCGATACTGGCCGTACAGTTAGCCACCGTGGTACCACTCAGTCCATCGTGGTGCGCCACTGACCGTCTGTGGCTGTGTGTTGTCTGCGTGTCACCAGGTGGCGGTGGTGATGCATCAGGCCGGCTCCGACCAGTCTCATCTGCTGCGTGTCGGCACGCTCATCTTCCTGTCGGTGGGCCAGCTGCTGCCCCATCAGCTGCCCGCCTTCCACACCGGAAACTACATCTACCCCATCGGCTACAAGATCGTGAGTGACTCGCCGCCCTCGGCCATTGTCGCGTGTTTATTGAGTATTGAGACAATTACTCTGTTTAACAGTGATGGATTGCCTCAAGTGATCAACCTGAGACGCATAATTGATAGCTGAATTGTATTTGGTACGTCGAATTTGAGGACTGAGAATCTCCTTAGCATAATATTTAGGTAATTGAGGCGAAATTATCATAAACTAACTAGCGACAGAGCTGTAATGTTGGTAGTGGCACGATTGGTGCATATTATGATTCGAAGACTTCTCTGTCGCACTGAAGCTGAAGCGTCTTCGTCCCCTGGCATAAGACCACTGTGATGCAACACTTCTGCCACCGCTGTGACGTCGGTCGACGCCCGCCTCCGTTCTTCACCCGCCGCCAGATCCGTCTGTTCTGGAGTTTCCGTCGGGGCAACAAGCGCTGCCAGTACGAGTGTTCGATCCAGGAGAAGGACGCGCTGCCCGAGTTCGTGATTGTGGTGCGGGAGCCTCCACTGGTCGAGATCACCTTCACCGACGCCACCTGCCTCGGCGTCTGGAAACAGGTGAGGGACTGGCCGCCGCGATGAGCACGGGACGCAGCTGGCGTACGGTGTGGCAGCCGCCAACCTGACTCGTCTCATTCGAGTATTGTGGACGTGATGCATGCACAATGTAATGACATTGACGCTATCTATATGAGAGTATCATATTGAAGCTGTAGCCATTTTTTGATTGCTCCTGATGACTGATATATTTGCAATGTATCTGGTTCGCCGTATGAAAGAAAGGTATTTTCGTTCACCTATTCGCGTGATATTTATCGGCTATGTGAACTGCAGACGCAGCCCTCCCGAGCCCGAATATTGGTACCGCGTCGTCCGACTGACCGGTGCTCCCCATCCACAGGTGCTGCGACCCCTGGCGCGTCTCCGCGAGCAGGCGGGCATGGTGCGTTTGTTCCCTCAGTACGTCACCGGCGAGGACCTGTTCGGTCTCACCGAGCCGGGCATCATCAAAATCCTCGAGTCTCTGCCCGGCATCGACACGCTCACGGACTACCGCTTCAAGTACGGCCGGAACCCGCTGTTGGAGCTGCCGCTGGCCATCAACCCGACCGGCTGCGCGCGCTCCGAGGCCAAACTGCGGACGCACTTCAAGCGGCCGCACACCCAGCGGCCGGGCGGCGGCCACGCGCGCAGCCTGGCGCAGATCAGCTACACCTCCGACAGCAGCGCGCCCTACTCGAAGCAGTTTGTGCACTCGCGCAGCTCGCAGTACAAGAAGATGAAGCAGGAATGGCGGAACAATGTGTACCTCGCCAGGTGAGGCGGCAGCCAGGAGTGGGGTAAACGGGAACAATGTGTACCTCGCCAGGTGAGGCGGCAGCCGGGAGTGGGGTAAACGGGAACAATGTGTACCTCGCCAGGTGAGGCGGCAGCCAGGAGTGGAGTAAACGGGAGCAATGTGTACCTCGCCAGGTGAGGCGGCAGCCAGGAGTGGAGTAAACGGGAACAATGTGTACCTCGCCAGGTGAGGCGGCAGCCAGGAGTGGAGTAAACGGGAACAATGTGTACCTCGCCAGGTGAGGCGGCAGCCAGGAGTGGAGTAAACGGGAACAATGTGTACCTCGCCAGGTGAGGCGGCAGCCAGGAGTGGAGTAAACGGGAGCAATGTGTACCTCGCCAGGTGAGGCGGCAGCCAGGAGTGGAGTAAACGGGAACAATGTGTACCTCGCCAGGTGAGGCGGCAGCCAGGAGTGGGGTAAACGGGAACAATGTGTACCTCGCCAGGTGAGGCGGCAGCCAGGAGTGGAGTAAACGGGAACAATGTGTACCTCGCCAGGTGAGGCGGCAGCCAGGAGTGGGGTAAACGGGAACAATGTGTACCTCGCCAGGTGAGGCGGCAGCCGGGAGTGGGGTAAACGGGAACAATGTGTACCTCGCCAGGTGAGGCGGCAGCCAGGAGTGGAGTAAACGGGAACAATGTGTACCTCGCCAGGTGAGGCGGCAGCCAGGAGTGGGGTAAACGGGAACAATGTGTACCTCGCCAGGTGAGGCGGCAGCCAGTGGAGTGGTGTAAGCGTTCACACGATATTTCGCTCACGCATGAGTGCTCATTACCCTTGTTCTGGGCTTGGGGTGCATTGCATAGCCTCATTGGATTCAGAGCGATTACTTGCACGAGTTAATAAGACATGAACATTATCTGCCAAGGATAATGCACATATCCAGGGGCGGCAGAAGAGGGGGGGGGGGGGGGAGCAGCTGCCCACCCCCATTCAAGAAGTTGGGGGGGGGGGGGGGGCAAACATATGGTTTCCCCCCTCCGAAGTTCGTAAGAGTTCTTCTGGAAGTTCTGGAAATATCAATTTTTCCCCTTTTTTGGCCGATAAAATTGTCCGAGCTCCCTGGAATGTGCCCCAGATCAGTCTGAGGGCCTCTTGGTCGGTCCGAGGTCGTCCTTGGTCGTCATGAGGGAGTCCTCGGTCGGTATGAGATAGCCATCGTCCGGTTTGAGGGGGCCCTCAGTCCAGGTGGCGAAGGTGGCCCTGACGCTCCGGGGGCCCCTGGAGATTGCTTTGCCTCTCCATCCGAAAATATAATCCGCCGCCACTGCATAGATCATGCATGATTCATCTGTCCTATAATACATTCAACCTACCCGAACGGTAAGGGTCAAACATCGTTCTGTGGAAGACCCAGTGAATTGGAATGACCTGTGATGTTTATACACAGTGCATGTTTCCAACACCAGCAGATAGTTCTTGTAACAGGTCACCTAGAGGGCGCCGCGCTCCACCGCTGTGTGCTGACATCTGACGATCTGACGTGTCGGCCGGCAGGTCCAAGATTCAGGGCCTGGGTCTGTACGCGGCGCGCACGCTGGAGAAGTTCACCATGGTGATCGAATACATCGGCGAGGTGATCAGGAACGAGCTGGCCGAGTGCCGCGAGAAGCGATACGAGGCCGCCGTGAGTGACACTAATATACGGGCTCAGCAAAGTTCTGGATGCGACTGTACCGAGTGCCATGTCGTTGAGGGTAATTTCGTGGGTTTCGTACGTCAGGCATGGCCCTAATTACGCAATATAAAAATGGTATCGTGTTAGTAGTGCAGAGGTTATTAACCAAATATCGCCCCTCTTTAATATCGCGTTGCTGCGTTTGTGTCGGCTTCCGTCTAAACGACCAATATCGCATCATATTAACGATATTACTCTTGTGATGGCGCTGCCTGTGCCTACTGTCATAAACATCACATTTGAAACCCGCGCTGACACTGACCGCTGTTTCCCTCCACAGAACCGCGGTATCTACATGTTCCGTGTGGACGAGAACCACGTGGTGGACGCGACCCTGTCCGGCGGCCTGGCCCGCTACGTCAACCACTCGTGCAACCCCAACTGCATCACCGAGAGCGTCGAGGTGGACCGTGGACACCACAAGATCATCATCTTCGCCAACAGGCGCATCCAGCGCGGCGAGGAGGTGAGTCAGCGGCTGGGGGTGGGGGCAGCGTTTAGTGGGGGAGACAATCGACGACCTGCTTGGGGTAAGATCGCGTCGATTGGTAATGCCGTTAAGTGATTTAGTTTGGATAGGCCTATAGCTACAAAGGACTCGTAGCAGTGGCTTGTATACAGCGCAGAATGCATTAATTTACGGGATAGCTTACCGGACCTTTCGAGCCTTCACTTGGGTTGACCTCTGACATGTCTGATGTGACCATGTTGCTCTCACGAGGCGGCAAGCCAGTTCTCCCCGTCCAACCCACCTGACTTCCATCTCACCTTCCCCAGCTCGCGTATGATTACAAGTTCGACATTGAGGACGACAGCAATAAGATTCCGTGCCTGTGCGGGGCGCCCAACTGCCGCAAGTGGATGAACTAGAGCGTCCTCCGCGCCCGCTCCGACCTCGTGGCGTGCCCTCCGCGACCGGGACTGGCTCCCCGGCATGGCACAACTCCGGGCAGACCGTCCGAATCCTCTGGGTACAAACCAGCAGACTCCGCTGGGCAGCAACTGGACTCATCTGGGCCAGACAGCGTGTGACAGTGACTCGTGTGACTCCGGGCCAGACATCTTTTCGTGATTTTCGTGTGAAGAAAAACAAGCAGGACCTCTCAGGCCAGAAACCTGACTCCGCTGTCAGAAATCGGACGCTTGCCTCTCCTAGTGCAGTGCCGAAAACCAGGAACCCCGCCGACGCGCACGCTACCGGTGGTGTGACCGATGGCTCAGTGTGGGTGAGTGTAAGGTGACTCAGTAAGGGTGAGTGTGAGGTGAGTGTGGGTGAGTGTGGCGTGGCCGACGGCAGCAGCGGTGGGACGAATCTGGACGTGGTGTCCGATGCGCGTCTCTCCGCCGTCCGCCGTCGCGGCCGGGCGAGAGTGTTGGCTCGTTCACCGGTGGTCTGGCGTCGCGGCCGGGCGAGAGTGTTGGCTCGTTCACCGGTGGTCTGGCGTCGCGGCCGGGCGAGTGTTGGCTCGTTCACCGGTGGTCTGGCGTCGCGGCCGGGCGAGAGTGTTGGCTCGTTCACCGGTGGTCCGGCGCCGCGGCCGGGCGAGAGTGTTGGCTCGTTCACCGGTGGTGTCGCATTGTTGTGTTGCTTGCACTCGAGGGTTGGCCGCCCACGTGGTGTCCCGTTGTACGCTGGCATTATCGTCTTGTCTCATTTGCATATATTGAGTGAATACACATGTTCAAAATAGCCGGTGTTTGCTACTGGAACTTCCTGAATATAGTCGATAACGCGGACTATGTTCGTGGTCTGCCCCGTGCCACGTGAGGCTGATTTAGGGAATCGAGTGAACCCTCCCGTGCCAGTTAAACTGGTGCACGGCCTGGGACCGCTGCCACCGGCCGCACGGCATCCCAGTTAGAGGCAGCTAGCGAGCGCCGGTGCGAGACTCGAACCCAGCATGCTTCATAGGCGTGATGCTCGGCACTCTCTGGACTGAGCTACAAGGGCGGTGATTTTTCTACGAAATATACAAAGTTTGATAAGTGTTAATGATGATAATGATGAGTGATGAGCCTTAGATGGACCTTGGGCGGATGTATGGTTAGTTTCTCCTTTTGATACCTCGGTGCCGGCGCAGGTGTAATTCGGGCGCCTGAACCGCGCCAATTTTTACTCTCCGACGCGGCATTGACGTGACGCAACCACCAACGTGGCATAGCCGTTTCCAAACACAGGCCAAAGTCAAAGCATGTTCTGTAAACGTTGCGATCGGAAGTGGGCGACCGACACCACATTGTGCGCGCAGGTACCGTACGAAGATCAGGTCAGTTCACTGCCGACCAGAAGATCCGACAGGTTCACAAGCGTTCAATCACACGCCTGCCCGTCCCATTCCGCGTCCGTCCACACAGTGAAAGATGGCCACTACGGCCGGCGGGCGGGCGGGCGGTCGGTCGGGAGGAGGGACATGAACAGTTCACGGGTCCTGGCACGACCTCTGTCCATATCACCATATGGCGCGTCGGCCGGGAAAGCAGCCGTGGCGGTCGAGACGCGACGGACGCTACAACGGAGGTACGTTCTCATGGAAGGCCGACACGGGAGACAGTCACTGGCGCACGACAGATTCCAAACAGTGTGTGGCAATGGCGCCCAAGGATCTCTAATATTTCATAAACAACGCTATCTTGGAAGAGAAACTGCCGAAGTTCACGTTCGTGACGAAGCGCCGTCGTTTTACGTTTTGGAAAACGTATCGAGTTCCGACGTAAGCCACCGGTACAGCAGGAAAGCCACCATGCACATGCGAACTTCGGACCTGGTTGTACATTACACTCGAAGCTGTTGAGATAGATCCGAACCGGTACCACAAAGACACTAAACGTGCACGCGTGTTAGTAGACCGCTGGGACCATACTGACAGTGAATATAATTTCAGAGAGGCTTGCGATATTGTGGGGCATGTTATAAATGAAGAGCGACGCCCCATCCTCCGCGCATCTCGGTCTTAGCTTACCCTCACAGAGACAAGTTTAGCATATCAGTCACATAGTTACCACACCACACGACACAAGACCTACACTTACACGCACGCACACATACACATACACATACACCGACGGGACAGCGCACTTGGCGAACAACTATCAAAAGAGAAGACAAATCGACGGAAATCTGCTACACGGCCACGGAAGCTTAAATTTGGCTACGAAAAACTGCAAATTGAAGGCATTTACTCATCAAAAGTCCTCGAACCTGCGGTCACGGTAAGCTTACGATAAGAAAATACATTTCAAGTGCAACTTATAGTATGAATAGCACTTCTCAGTCGTGTGGCAAGTCGCTATCGATTTTCTATCCCTCGTTGTCCACCAGGCTGCACTGTCAGATCAACACTTGGCCGCCTTTCCGTCCTGCCACGACTTGGTTAGAGCTCCGGGCCGTCCTTCATACAATTCTCATCCCCCGCCTGATGGCCACAGGCACCGCCCATCATGACCACAGGCACCGCCCACTCTCCGTGCCCTCACCGACTCGCAGCTGCCCGACCACAGGCACCACTGGCTGACTCTCCGTGTCCCCACTGACTCGCGGCTCCGCGGCCCCAGCTCCCCGACCACAGGCACCGCTGGCTGACTCTCCGTGTCCCCACTGACTCTGCGGCGAGTCCTGAGTGGCCGTACACCGGCCGAAGCTCCCAGCGCGCTTCCCGTCTGACGGATCTCAGACACAGTCATGCCTCCACGGACTCGGACATCAGCGGCTCGACGGGACCTTCACACACCGCCGTCTGACCGATCTCAGACACAGTCATGCCTCCACGGACATCAGCGGCTCGACGGGACCTTCACAACACACCGTTCGCCGGTGCCCGTCCATCGAGCAAGGTTCGCCGATGCCCCGTCCCTGCTCACGTGGTTCTCCAGCTCGCCGCGCTCAGTGGTTTCTCCGCCCGCTCCACCTTCGACGAGAGCTCCTCAATGTCCATCCTGGCTGCCACCATCCAGCACTCATGTCCCTGGGAGACTCCTGTGACATCCGTCTATTACCACCTCCTCGCACGTCCTCTGGTCGGTAGCCAGCGCACTACTCGGTGCACAGCTCCCGACCAACGGTACACGGTACCCGCTGCATGTCACACAACACATCCTGGTGCAGTCAGGTACACCCCAGTCAGTACACTTCACACCGTCACGGCATTCGGTACACAGTACACAGTACACGGTACATAGTACACAGTACACGATATACAGTACACAGTCCGCGGTACACATGGCCACTAGACCTCGATGAACTCGCGCAGGAGCATGGTACGGCTCTTCTCCACCCTGCTCATGTGGTTCTCCAGCTCGCCGCGGTCCGTGGTCTCCGCCCGCTCCACTTTCCACGAGAGCTCCTCAATGTCCAGCTCCAGCTGCGCCTGCTGGTATTCAAACTGGGAGGGGGGGGGGGGGGGGGAGAGGGTGTGTTAATAGTACTCAGCCTGTGGAGTAGCAGTAAAGGCACGGAGGTGTCAGGTGGCGCTCAAACTGGAGGCAGCAAAATCAGCGACTGGTTGCATTTTACTCGACCGTAAACGACAAAATGGTTCATAATACAGTCATGCCATGGGCGAAACAGCCGCCATGAATGGGACATTTATCAACGAAATAACAATTAATCAAAGCTAATGTTTCATTAATATATTTCACGCCGGTGGTTTCGTTTTAAGAACAAACAAGCAATATAAGCCCTGCAGCGCGACACACAGGCAATACCACGTGACGACTCACCAGTGCCTTGCGGGAGCCAGCCTCCAGGTAGTACGCGTACGGGTAGGTGTACTGCAGTGTGTAACGACACTTGGCCAGTAATGCCGCCGCGTCTGGAAATGAGGCAACAACACCCGGTCACACCGTGCTCGGGACGGAGGGCGAGTCCGGAGAAAGGGCCCCGTGTGAGGCGGGAGACACTGGCAATCCATTCGTGACACAATAGCTGGTATGTACTTCTGGCTACAACAATTCACCAGTAGCATGACACCGCTACCCTGACCTCCCCATGATACCGCATGACACCACTACCCGGCACTGCACGTAGTCTCCCCTCAGCTGACGTTTACCCCACGCGTTGCACGGTCTGTCGGTGTGCTTGGTATACCCAGTTGCAGTCAGTTCAGGTCCATGGAACGGTGATTCCCCCCCCCCGCGATCGGTCCATCACGGTCCGTGGTCCGCGGTCCGTGGTCCGTGGTCCGCGGTCCGTGGTCCGCGGTCCGTGGTCCGCGGTCCGTGGTCCGCGGTCCGTGGTCCGCGGTCCGTGGTCCGTGGTCCGTGGTCCGTGGTCCGTGGTCCGTGGTCCGTGGTCCGTGGTCCCTGGTCCGTGGTCTGTCGGCCCGTACTCGGTGGCACGTACCGAGCAGGTATTGCCAGTCGATCCAGGTGCCGCTGGCGTCGTTCACCTTCTGGTTGATGCGGTCCACGATCTTCTGTCTGGTGTGCGCCTCCAGCGCCAGCGACTTGGAGTGGTTCTCCCACTGGGGAACAGGACACGTCCTCAGGTCAGACACAGCCAAAGCCTTCAGCGTCAGTGATTTAGAGTGGTTCTCCCACTGGGGAACAGGACACGTCCTCAGGTCAGACACAGCCAAAGCCTCCAGCGCCAGCGACTTGGAGTGGTTCTCCCACTGGGGAACAGGACACGTCCTCAGGTCAGACACAGCCAAAGCCTCCAGCGCCATCGACTTGGAGTGGTTCTCCCACTGGGGAACAGGACACGTCCTCAGGTCAGACACAGCCAAAGCCTCCAGCGTCAGCGACTTGGAGTGGTTCTCCCACTGGGGAACAGGACACGTCCTCAGGTCAGACACAGCCAAAGCCTGCAGCGTCAGTGATTTAGAATGACTCGACTCTCCCACTGGTAAACATGATACCTCGGGTCAGACAGTCACATCGACACGCTAGCAACACGAAAACAGCGGAGTCCGTCTTCAGTAAGCTGAAATAACATTCACACAGACAACCAAGGCATAAGCCATCAACTTGTCTAGCATTTCCTTCAGCTGTAACCGTAAAGACACCAGCGCCCAGTGGCACCCATTCACGTCGTGACCGCAGAGCCCACTCCCTCGCCTTCCACGGTCGTCGAGCACCCACTGCCTCGCCTTCCACGGTCGTCGCGGCACCCACCCGTTCGTAGTAGTGCAGGTACTTCTTGAGCGCCTCTCGCGCCTTGGCGTGCGCCGAGTCGCTGGCAATGTTGGGGTTCTCCTTGTAGCGGGAGCACTCGTAATACTCAGAGCCGTGGTTCTTCCAGTTGCCTGGGCACGACACCGGGCACGGGGTGCTGACGTGATAATGGCGCGACATGTGCGCTGGCCCCCGTCTCATAACCCACAACAAGCAGTAATGACACACGGGCTGGTACACCATCACACGGTAACTATGCCTACTTTAGACTTTTGGCTTATATTGTGCAGCGCACAGTAGCTACTTAGCACGATAATGTGACTCCGACACATAATTTGTATGAACAAGACTGGACCAAATGAGCGCCACAATAAGATGGTCTAGATCACATATATACAATAATGTGAACACATTTAATAATGAGACAATAATGGGAACACATTCAAGAGGAGACTTGACAAGCACTGGGAAGAACATACAGGACTAGGCCATCCAGATAGCACTAGATACTAGTAACTGAGCGGGCTTCCTCAGGTCCCTTGGGACCTTCCATGCCTGTACCCTAACCTTAACCTTAACTTAGATATGTAGCTTACACTGTATGACATGCGAGTACTGGCGGTAGAGTACTGGCGGGAGAGTACTGGTGGGATGCAAGTACCAAGTAACCCCATCAAACTGTCCAGAGGTCGCGTGACTCACCTAGACACATCCAGCAGAACTCAAACTTGCAGCTGAAACACTGCAAACTGTCCAGAGGTCGCGTGACTCACCTAGACACATCCAGCAGAACTCAAACTTGCAGCTGAAACACTGCAAACTGTCCAGAGGTCGCGTGACTCACCTAGACACATCCAGCAGAACTCAAACTTGCAGCTGAAACACTGCATGTGATTGCATCCCCCGTTCTTCTCTATACAGATATGACACTTTGGACACTGCAAAAGGACGACGACGTGTCAGACATGGGTCAGAATCACAGCCATGCTACATCGCCAAACACAACCATCATAACCTGTCAGCAATGCATAGTCAATCGTAAAGGATCGATCGATTCCATGGCGTAATTTAATCACAGCACGTTACGGACCGAGCCGCTCATTCGTCGCTTCCAGGCGGCTCGAAGCGTAAGGCCGCCATAGGGAAACAGGGCTAAATTAGTAATATAATCATGTTTACAACGTATTCTTCAGGAAATGTGACAAACGTACCCCCATGTACATAATACCATTGTTCAGGCATAAGATAACCAATTTCGGTACTTTGTAACTGTTGCGGTTGGTCCGCCTTTTGTATTAAATAAATAATTATTGGTCATATTTAACGTTACAAATGTCGGAAAACGCATCCTCCCTTGATCATTTGTGATTATTGAATGTAAAACGCACAATTCTGAAACAAACGTACCCCCGTTCTGCATAGACAAATGTGCCGGGAATCCAATGCTAACATTCATCTTCCTATAGCGTTGCATGGTTGTCCGCCAAATTGCATTGCATTTGCAAATTATTGCTGGCAACGGCAAATAATTGGCAAATGCTTTCCATTTAGGTCACACATCAGATCGGGCCAACTTTTTATAGTCTGGTGTCTTACTCTAGCCCTTCTTGATGTTTCAGGCACATATTTTGCTCAGGGCCCCTTGCAAGGACATGAGGTCATCCAAGGTCACTAACATTTTTTTATTCTCAATAACTCGACAGAATGAAGATAGAGAAGTGAAACCGGCACCGGTGTTTGTCTCGTCGAGGCACGTCTCCCAACATGCAACATGACCCCTACTTGGTTCACCAATTGACCTTGACCTGTCAATTTCTTTAGTTGACCTAACCTGGTCAACTCGAAGATGATTCAAAGCGTCTTGACGAGACGAACACGATGGCGTCAAAATTAGTGCGTTATCTTTAATAGGTAAACAGTTATTTGTGAACAAGTGTTGCCAAAAATAGCCTTTTTGACCTTTGATGACCTCTGGAGCCTAAACTGTTGACCTGAGCTAATATGTGAGGACACTTTAGCGATTGCATTGTTCAAGAGCTTTCTATTGCTTTTTCAGTGTTCCTGGATGTCATTGTTCCCGATATATTTGGGGTTTTTCGAAGCGAAGTCCTAAAACAGGAAAATCTGACCTTTGATGATCTTTGGTGACCTCAATATTGACCTAAGCCAAAATATGACTGAAATAGTTGCAAAATGTTTGACGAGCTTTCGAATGGTAGGTAGAAAGGTAAAGGAAAGGTAAAGGTAGGTAGGTAATCGTGCCAACAGTTGTCAGACAACAACTTACACATTTATACAATATTCCACTCATGATCGCCCAGGAATCCAATTTTTTTTTTTTAATCATTTACTTTTGACAGTCCTATATTAAACTGTCATAGACAATAAGCGCAAGGTGTTGGAGAATCAATATTTTTGTACCATATGACAATTCATTTTCCGTGGACATCCGCTAATAACCCAGAAAAACGACGAGTTCATGCCATGGGACCTCCAGACCATCGTTCCCTAACGAGATTAATAGACGGGAATATAAGGGCTACTTGGACTATTATAAGGCATACTCCCAACCCGCTCCCGACATGCCGACATTCCAACAGGTAAATATAGCAGAGAAACTAAACCCAACGTAAACGTATGAAGACGACTCACTAATTTACCGGCCCACATACCAGCCCGGCCTGACGGCTGCCAGTCCTGCCCCACGTATCACATCAGACTAGGTCGAGGACAGGTCGAGGACAGTTCGAGGACAGATCGAGGACAGGTCGAGGACAGGTCGAGGACAGGTCGAGGACAGGTCGAGGACAGGTCGAGGACAGGTCGAAGACAGGTCGAGGACAGGTCGAGGACAGGTCGAGGACAGGTCGAGGACAGGTCGAGGACAGGTCGAGGACAGGCCGAGGACAGGCCGAGGACAGGCCGAGGACAGGCCGAGGACAGGTCGAGGACAGGTCGAGGACAGGTCGAGGACAGGTCGAGGACAGGTCGAGGACAGGTCGAGGACAGGTCGAGGACAGGTCGAGGACAGGTCGAGGACAGGTCGAGGACAGGTCGAGGACAGGTCGAGGACAGGTCGAGGACAGGTCGAGGACAGGTCGAGGACAGGTCGAGGACAGGTCGAGGACAGGTCGAGGACAGGTCGAGGACAGGTCGAGGACAGGTCGAGGACAGGTCGAGGACAGGTCGAGGACAGGTCGAGGACAGGTCGAGGACAGGTCGAGGACAGGTCGAGGACAGGTCGAGGACAGGTCGAGGACAGGTCGAGGACAGGTCGAGGACAGGTCGAGGACAGGTCGAGGACAGGTCGAGGACAGGTCGAGGACAGGTCGAGGACAGGTCGAGGACAGGTCGAGGACAGGTCGAGGACAGGTCGAGGACAGGTCGAGGACAGGTCGAGGACAGGTCGAGGACAGGTCGAGGACAGGTCGAGGACAGGTCGAGGACAGGTCGAGGACAGGTCGAGGACAGGTCGAGGACAGGTCGAGGACAGGTCGAGGACAGGTCGAGGACAGGTCGAGGACAGGTCGAGGACAGGTCGAGGACAGGTCGAGGACAGGTCGAGGACAGGTCGAGGACAGGTCGAGGACAGGTCGAGGACAGGTCGAGGACAGGTCGAGGACAGGTCGAGGACAGGTCGAGGACAGGTCGAGGACAGGTCGAGGACAGGTCGAGGACAGGTCGAGGACAGGTCGAGGACAGGTCGAGGACAGGTCGAGGACAGGTCGAGGACAGGTCGAGGACAGGTCGAGGACAGGTCGAGGACAGGTCGAGGACAGGTCGAGGACAGGTCGAGGACAGGTCGAGGACAGGTCGAGGACAGGTCGAGGACAGGTCGAGGACAGGTCGAGGACAGGTCGAGGACAGGTCGAGGACAGGTCGAGGACAGGTCGAGGACAGGTCGAGGACAGGTCGAGGACAGGTCGAGGACAGGTCGAGGACAGGTCGAGGACAGGTCGAGGACAGGTCGAGGACAGGTCGAGGACAGGTCGAGGACAGGTCGAGGACAGGTCGAGGACAGGTCGAGGACAGGTCGAGGACAGGTCGAGGACAGGTCGAGGACAGGTCGAGGACAGGTCGAGGACAGGTCGAGGACAGGTCGAGGACAGGTCGAACAGCGGGTCACAGCCGGCCGCCGAGACTCACGTCCTTGGTGTTGGCGGAGATGTAGTTGGCCGTCTCGCTATCGTCAGCACACTTGGTCAGCCACTTCTTGACCGTCTCGCAGTCGGCAGGCGCGTGGTAGTCGACGCCACAGCGAAAACTGCCAGGCACATTCGCACAGAGATAACATCAGAATTGGTCTGCACAGCGCGTCGAAACAACGCGAAATGTTTCGCGATCGTCCATGATTTGACATTTCCATGGAAAACGTCCTACCACGTCATAGGCATGGTTTCAATATACCGGTTTCAGTGATCAGGAACTTATCCAGGACAGATGCAGCAGTACACCTAGGTAATGACAAGAAAACAGCAAAACTGGAGACACGACCCACAAAACACAGCTGTATCGTTAAAAAACAAGATAAAATTAACATATATGTTTAGTTAATGCAAACCATAGATAACTGTAGTTACGTACAGTTATCTATGGCAAAATTAATCATGGAGTGCCGATGAGAAGCTAACAAAACAAACTGTGATAGTTAACGACAATAGACTTACCAGAAAGATGTTTTGCAGCCGCTACAGACCACCCGTTTTGCCTTGGGTTCGAACGCACGAATTATGATCGGGCAGTTCGGACCGGGGCAAAATCTGAAAAAGACAACGCAAAGTGCATGCACGATGAGAATGAGACGGATGAAACGGAATGATGACGGATGAGAACGTCTGAGAAACTAAAGCGAAGCACACACAAAACACACTTGACACTATGCAGCTGAGCAGGTTACAACGGCCGGTATATAACTAACGTTTTACATCCTTCTACGAAAAGGTATGGTTGGCACTTGGCGCCCACAGAAGTCGCACATGGGTCCACGAGGGAAATATTGGCGTCATTTCCCTAAATTCCCCTTTATGCTGCCACAACAATCACAATAGTACTAGATATCCTGATTAAGACGGTTCTGGTTTTGTAGTAGTGCTTTCGTCTCAGCTGCAGGAAACAAACCTTCACTGGGGCACCGATCCTCGCCCTCTGACTGGGCCGTACAGCTGATAACTTGACAGCAAACTTCACTGGGGCACCACTCTCCGCTCCGATTATGCCGCGCTGCTCACACGAGACAAAACTGCACGAGGGTATTTGCGCCTGCCCGCTGACGGTGGCACAAGCTGCCTCACCTGAGCTGTGGCTGGTAAGCGCTGCTCACCTGAGCTGTGGCTGGTAAGCGCTGCTCCTCACCTGAGCTGTGGCTGGTAAGCGCTGCTCCTCACCTGAGCTGTGGCTGGTAATCGCTCCTCACCTGAGCTGTAGCTGGTAAGCACTCCTCACCTGAGCTGTGGCTGGTAAGCGCTGCTCCTCACCTGAGCTGTGGCTGGTAATCGCTCCTCACCTGAGCTGTAGCTGGTAAGCGCTGCAGCTCACCTGAGCTGTGGCTGGTAAGCGCTGTAGCTCACCTGAGCTGTGGCTGGTAAGCACTGTAGCTCACCTGAGCTGTGGCTGGTAAGCGCTGCTGCTCACCTGAGCTGTGGATAGTAAGCGCTGCAGCTCACCTGAGCTGTGGCTGGTAAGCGCTGCTCCTCACCTGAGCTGTGGCTGGTAAGCGCTGCTCACCTGAGCTGTGGCTGGTAAGCGCAGCTCCTCACCTGAGCTATGGCTGGTAAGCGCTGCTGCTCACCTGAGCTGTGGATAGTAAGCGCTGCTGCTCACCTGAACTGTGGCTGGTAAGCGCTGCTGCTCACCTGAGCTGTGGATGGTAAGCGCTGCAGCTCACCTGAGCTGTGGCTGGTAAGCGCTGCTCACCTGAGCTGTGGCTGGTAAGCGCTGCAGCTCACCTGATCTGTGGCTGGTAAGCGCTGTAGCTCACCTGAGCCGTAGCTGGTAAGCGCTGTAGCTCACCTGAGCTGTGGCTGGTAAGCGCTGCAGCTCACCTGAGCTGTGGCTGGTAAGCGCTGTAGCTCACCTGAGCCGTAGCTGGTAAGCGCTGTAGCTCACCTGAGCTGTAGCTGGTAAGCGCTGTAGCTCACCTGAGCTGTGGCTGGTAAGCGCTGCAGCTCACCTGAGCTGTGGCTGGTAAGCGCTGCAGCTCACCTGAGCTGTGGCTGGTAAGCGCTGCTGCTCACCTGAGCTGTGGCTGGTGAGCGCTGTAGCTCACCTGAGCTGTGGCTGGTAAGCGCTGCCTCACATGAGCTGTGGATGGTAAGCGCTGCTGCTCACCTGAGCTGTGGCTGGTAATCGCTGTAGCTCACCTGAGCTGTGGCTGGTAAGCGCTGTAGCTCACCTGAGCTGTGGCTGGTAAGCGCTGTAGCTCACCTGAGCTGTGGATGGTAAGCGCTGTAGCTCACCTGAGCTGTGGCTGGTAAGCGCTGCTCCTCACCTGAGCTGTGGCTGGTAAGCGCTGCTCCTCACCTGAGCTGTGCTGGTAAGCGCTGCTCCTCACCTGAGCTGTGGCTGGTAAGCGCTGCAGCTCACCTGAGCTGTGGCTGGTAAGCGCTGCTCCTCACCTGAGCTGTGGATGGTAAGCGCTGTAGCTCACCTGAGCTGTGGCTGGTAAGCGCTGCTCACCTGAGCTGTGGCTGGTAATCGCTGCTCCTCACCTGAGCTGTAGCTGGTAAGCGCTGCTCCTCACCTGAGCTGTGGCTGGTAAGCGCTGCTCACCTGAGCTGTGGCTGGTAAGCGCTGTAGCTCACCTGAGCTGTGGCTGGTAAGCGCTGCTCACCTGAGCTGTGGCTGGTAAGCGCTGCTCCTCACCTGAGCTGTGGCTGGTAATCGCTCCTCACCTGAGCTGTGGCTGGTAAGCGCTGCTCCTCACCTGAGCTGTGGATGGTAAGCGCTGCTCACCTGAGCTGTAGCTGGTAAGCGCTGCTCCTCACCTGAGCTGTGGCTGGTAAGCGCTGCTCCTCACCTGAGCTGTAGCTGGTAAGCGCTGTAGCTCACCTGAGCTGTAGCTGGTAAGCGCTGTAGCTCACCTGAGCTGTGGATGGTAAGCGCAGCTCCTCACCTGAGCTGTAGCTGGTAAGCGCTGCTGCTCACCTGAGCTGTAGCTGGTAAGCGCTGTAGCTCACCTGAGCTGTGGATGGTAAGCGCTGCTGCTCACCTGAGCTGTGGCTGGTAAGCGCTGTAGCTCACCTGAGCTGTGGCTGGTAATCGCTGCTCCTCACCTGAGCTGTAGCTGGTAAGCGCTGCTCCTCACCTGAGCTGTGGCTGGTAAGCGCTGCAGCTCACCTGAGCTGTGGCTGGTAAGCGCTGCTGCTCACCTGAGCTGTGGCTGGTAAGCGCTGTAGCTCACCTGAGCTGTGGCTGGTAAGCGCTGCTCCTCACCTGAGCTGTAGCTGGTAAGCGCTGTAGCTCACCTGAGCTGTGGCTGGTAAGCGCTGTAGCTCACCTGAGCTGTAGCTGGTAAACGCTGCTCACCTGAGCTGTGGCTGGTAAGCGCTGCTCCTCACCTGAGCTGTGGCTGGTAATCGCTCCTCACCTGAGCTGTGGCTGGTAAGCGCTGCTCCTCACCTGAGCTGTGGATGGTAAGCGCTGCTCACCTGAGCTGTAGCTGGTAAGCGCTGCTCCTCACCTGAGCTGTGGCTGGTAAGCGCTGCTCCTCACCTGAGCTGTAGCTGGTAAGCGCTGTAGCTCACCTGAGCTGTAGCTGGTAAGCGCTGTAGCTCACCTGAGCTGTGGATGGTAAGCGCAGCTCCTCACCTGAGCTGTAGCTGGTAAGCGCTGCTGCTCACCTGAGCTGTAGCTGGTAAGCGCTGTAGCTCACCTGAGCTGTAGCTGGTAAGCGCTGTAGCTCACCTGAGCTGTAGCTGGTAAGCGCTGTAGCTCACCTGAGCTGTAGCTGGTAAGCGCTGTAGCTCACCTGAGCTGTAGCTGGTAAGCGCTGCTCCTCACCTGAGCTGTAGCTGGTAAGCGCTGTAGCTCACCTGAGCTGTGGCTGGTAAGCGCTGCTCCTCACCTGAGCTGTAGCTGGTAAGCGCTGCAGCTCACCTGAGCTGTGGCTGGTAAGCGCTGCTCCTCACCTGAGCTGTGGCTGGTAAGCGCTGTAGCTCACCTGAGCTGTAGCTGGTAAGCGCTGCAGCTCACCTGAGCTGTGGCTGGTAAGCGCTGTAGCTCACCTGAGCTGTGGCTGGTAAGCGCTGTAGCTCACCTGAGCTGTGGCTGGTAAGCGCTGCTCACCTGAGCTGTGGCTGGTAAGCGCTGCTCCTCACCTGAGCTGTGGCTGGTAAGCGCTGTAGCTCACCTGAGCTGTAGCTGGTAAGCGCTGTAGCTCACCTGAGCTGTAGCTGGTAAGCGCTGTAGCTCACCTGAGCTGTGGCTGGTAAGCGCTGCTCCTCACCTGAGCTGTAGCTGGTAAGTGCTGCTCCTCACCTGAGCTGTGGCTGGTAAGCTCTGCTCCTCACCTGAGCTGTGGCTGGTAATCGCTCCTCACCTGAGCTGTGGCTGGTAAGCGCTGCAGCTCACCTGAGCTGTGGCTGGTAAGCGCTGTAGCTCACCTGAGCTGCGGCTGGGAGCGGATGTAATCCGAGAAGGCGTATTGCTGGTAACGGCTCCGTAGGGCCGGCTTCGTCACCAGCGACACGACAAAGTCCTCCGGCACCAGGATATGGCAGTGACGCGCCATACACTCGATACCTGAGCAGACACGCACAGGCACGCATATCAATCAGCTGCTCACGTCACGATTACACAGAAAATGCAACACCACATTTTGCAAACACTCGTATACGAGGATGGCATTACAAACTGGTCGACATCTTGGTGCACGGTGCCCATCGGCGCGGTAGAGAGACGTGGGCGACAAAAAATCATTCAATATCGGTGTTTTTCCTCAAATCTAACGAGGTTTGTCCTTAAGGCATGATGGATTTGTGTACCAAGTTGCTACGTCGAAATGTCATTACACGCCTTTTTATGACACAATTCGATGAAAATGAGTGTAGTAATCACAATGTTTTTTTATCAAAAGAATAACGAATTAAGACAAACACAATTGGTGTACCACCTTAAAGGCACCGCTGAATGTCAGCCACGCCCGAGCCCCACCAGCAGCCATCCCCGAGGCGTACCAGCAGCCATCCCCGAGCCCCACCAGCAGCCATCCCCGAGGCACACCAGCAGCCACGCCCGAGCCCACCAGCAGCCACCCCCGAGGCGTACCCAGCAGCCACGCCCGAGCCACACCAGCAGCCATCCCCGAGGCGTACCCAGCAGCCACGCCCGAGCCACACCAGCAGCCATCCCCGAGCCCCACCAGCAGCCATCCCCGAGGCGTACCCAGCGAGATGCCCTGCATGATCTGCGTCTCGAAGTGCATCCTCCAGCAGGCCTGGCAGAAGTGGTGCCGACACGCCAGCGCCCTGAACTCGGACGGCGGGTTCGGGCAGGCGCAGACGGGGCAGTCTGCCGGCGGCTGGGCGGCGGCGGGGGCGGGGGCGGCGGCCAACGGGTGGGCGGCGCTGCTCGGTCCTGGTGCGCTGCTGCCGCCGCCGCTGCTGCCGGCGGTGGCGGCGGCCGGGTGTGGTGCAGGCCGGGGCTTGATCTGCGCCTCGGCCAGCAGCTGCTGGCAGTTGGCTCGGTATCGGGCTGTGATCTCCCCGGCGTTCCAGCTGTTGGAGTGCAGCAGCTGCTTGGCCAGAGACGGCGTCACCTGCGGGGCGCGCAGTGGACAGGTCAGACGATACACAGGTACGGAACACGGCACACTCGCCAGGTCAGACGATACACAGGTACGGAACACGGCACACTCGACAGGTCAGACGATACACAGGTACGGAACACGGCACACTCGCCAGGTCAGACGATACACAGGTACGGAACACGGCACACTCGCCAGGTCAGACGATACACGGATACGGGACGACAGACGACGACAACAAAGACATGAAATAGCCAGACATGGTTTAACAGAAGGCTGTGGGGAATCTCACTACATTGCCTGTGTAAAAAGGTCTCGCTAGGTCATATAATCAAAACTAGTCACAAAGCACCCACAACCAACTATGTTGATATTGGGGTTTCAGGGCGTGACGACGGCGATCACATCGTCACCACAGCAACTAATCACATTTTGGTGGATTATAATTTTGTGATGCCCTGTCCAAACAAAACAAAGACGAAGATAGCAAGAAAGCAATTGCATGCCCCCCCCCCCCATATACAATCCGCAGCACACAAAGGCCCCTAACCTGCAGCGCGGTGCTGAGCAGCTCGACCCACTCGTTGAGCAGGCGCTCCACCTCCTCGACGGAGAGACACTCGGCCGGGAAGTACTCGGGGTTCAGGCGAGACGTGTCCTCCTCGAGGTCGTCGCCGCCGTCCTCATAATACTCCTGCAGGGCGCCGTCATCGTCGTCCTCCTCAGAGTACTCCATCGACGACTGAGACTCGTTGTCGGCCATCTTGCGCCGCTGCTGGTACCGTGCTGGCGCTTCTGATGTCCGTCCCCTGAATGGCGCAGACATAAAGCTTAAGCGCTGAAAACCTGTAGATTAGTTCATAATCATGCCAGTCTGACCCCAGGCCAGCGAGAAGGGAGGATGAAAAAGTTATCATGCAACTGAAAGACCATATTCCATAGCGACACGTGTAATTTCTCTATAACTGCCTATGCTAAAATATCGCCATGGTCTCTTGAATGTGATCATGGGAGTTCAATGACCTCAGAGTAGGTGATCCTCATTGGGTCTTTGCTATGGGCGAGGCTTGGATGAAGGCTTGCAAAATGAATTCAATTGTTGAGTTGCATGATAAATCAATTCATGGGCTCTTCCAATGATGCAAGTTTGTCATAGACTCGTCGCTACGCGTCTCTTCCATGACGAACTTTAATCATTGGACTCGTCCATTAATATATAGTCCAAAATTTGTTGTATGTAAAGCTTTTTAAAGTAAATTATGTTAGTGAAAGGAATTCAGTGATCCAACGAATGGCATGATCGTTAGGTAAAGATTGTAAATGATTAAGATCATATGGCAAATGTGGAGGCTTCTGCAACCCCAGTAGCTTCAATTTTTCAGGGAGTCACAACCATATCCAGTAGTTTCAACTTTTCAGAACTCCAAGACAAAGCCGCAGCCAGCAGCTGGAAATTTCCACTTGATCTCAAAGATGAAGCATGTCATCTCATTCTTTACAGACTAGAAAAATATCAAATAAGACCACCTATAGTATACACTAGTGCTAACCCGTCCGCTCCGCTGGATGATTAGCTGGCATCTCCGGGATGGAGGTATCCGCACCAATTCAGCACGTGAATTAACTGGGACTTTTAAACTGACTAAACTGAGCGGTGCCGGATAGACAGACAGACAGATAGACATACAGACAGACAGACAGACAGACAGACAGACAGACAGACGCTTATCAAATAGTAATATAGATAGCAGCATATCTGTATTACTATTTGATAAGCGTATGTCTGTCTGTCTATCCGGCACCGCTCAGTTTAGTCAGTTTAAAAGTCCCAGTTAATTAACGTGCTGAATTGGTGCGGATACCTCCATCCCGGAGATGCCAGCTAATCGTCCAGCGGAGCGGACGGGTTAGCACTAGTGTTTCTCTACTGGAACAAACCTGTTACAAAATAAACATACATATGTCACCAACAAAGTAAAATGCGTGGGTCAGTTCAAGTGTTTAAATCTCTTGTCTTTCGTTATTCATACTTCTTGTTCAAATCTGAAGGCTGACTACTAATTTAAAGATTTTGGTTTCACTTTACTTGTGGTCTGTCGAACATAAGTCAAACAATATCTTGCTTTGATAGCTATGATGACTGGAAATGATTCCAGTCTTGAAGCAAAACCATTTAAACCCACATCCATCAGTTTGACCTTTCACTTATATGAAATTAGACTAAAGCAAACAAGCTGACATTACACAAACAGGACCATGGCTCAATGCCAATCAGAACGTGGGATTGCTTGTATAGATGGAATGAAGACAAAGCCACTGATATTACATTCCATAACTCTAAATAAAAAGATTATAACTTTGAGATCTGAAACCATGTAGCCAAAGCCAAACACAGTGGCTTTGGAGTCTACAACCATGGAAGCTGAAGCCGAAGCCAGTAAGTAGTGTTTAGCTTGCCAAATACACAGACAAAGCAGAGGTTAACAACATAAAATTATTCCTTTGCAAAGTTGAAGTCATCTTTATTTCCATACCTGACCTGCAAGTTGCAACAGCAGCCCTCGGTTATACAGACGATACTAATGCATCTGACTATAATTATGGACGTGGGTTCCAGGGATGTGCCCGATGACGCAATTGACTCAAGTTGTCACCATTTTGTACTTGACCCCTCACAGTTCGGGCAGGGTGTCAGCAACCTCTACCGATCCGATCCCGACCCCGGAGGCCTGTTCACGGCCCCTGCGGTTGGCTGCGGTTCGGCGGTCAGCAGTGGTCGGCAGCAGGGGGGGGGGGGGTAACTAAAAGTGGGGATGGGGCGAGCGGTATGACGTCACACGGCTGCGGCGATTCCGGCGGTTGGCACGGAGAAACCGCAGGATGAAATGTCACGTGAAGTGGCGTGTCGCGGCATTCAGTGTTCAAGAGACGCCTGCTTGTGATGACGCATAAGAAAAGGGGCGGGGCTAGCCTGCTGGAAACCGTCGAACCGCAGGTGGTCGTGAACAGGCATCTGGCATTCCTTCCTTATCAGTTGTGAGAGGCTGCCCACAAGACGGGAGTAACTTGAGTAACCTAGGTATTTTGCTAGATCGGCACCTGAGCTACCAACCACATATAAGCGCTCTTAATGTGGTTTTGCTAGATCGGCACCTGAGCTACCAACCACATATAACCACATATAATAGGGACAACCGGGATGTTGATGGCCTTAAACCACGCGCGTCATGTCATCCCGAACAACACTAATGCGACTCTCGAGTTCAGGCTCTCGTAATATCCGTCATTAGCTACTGCCTATCTGTGTATGGAGCTTGTAACACCACCCAGATTCAACGCATCCAAAAGATCATCAATTTCGGTGCGCGAATAGTGAGCGGGAAAAAGCGTCATGATCATGTATCTAATGTCGTGCCGAACCTTGGCTGGTTGAGCGCCAAACAGCTCGTAGAGTACCACGCAGTGTGTATGGTGCGTTCCGTAGTGATGGTCCGTCAGCCAGAGGGCATATTCAGTACCATCGGACAGCCCACCAGCCAGGTTCCCTCTCATGAAACTCGACATGCCAATCACCTAGCATTGTCTCGCATTAGGACGGAAGCTGGCAGGCAGCGACTTTGCTACCGCGGAGTCAAGACGCTGAATACGGCACGAGTTCATGTTAGTGATCGCCATTTCCGCACAACTCTTATACATGAGCTGCTGTCGCGGAAATCTGCTAGCGAATGAATGTGTATGAACGAATGGGTGTATGAATGGTGTTGTGTAATTGGTATCCAACTAGTTTAAGATGAAATGCAACAATGAAAAGCCGTCTTGCCGTGGATATGATGCAAATATATCTGATGATGCTGATGATGATGAATTACGCAATCGGGCACAACCCTGAGGCCTGTTCACGACCACCTGCGGTTCGGCGGTTTCCAGCAGGCTCTAGCCCCGCCCCTTTCCTCATGCGTCATCACAAGCAGGCGTCTCTTGAACACTGAATACCGCGACGCGCCACTTCACGTGACATTTCATCCTGCGGTTTCTCCGTGCCAACCGCCGGAACCGCAGCCATCCGCAGCCGTGTAACGTCATACCGTTCGCCCCATCCCCACTTTTAGTTACCCCACCGGCTGCCGACCACTGCTGACCGCCGAACCGCAGCCGAACTGCAGGGTCCGTGAACAGGCCTCTGGTCCAGTTGGCTTTGCCTTGCAAGCTTATTAACCCGCGCCGTGCCGGTGCTCGGCGCCACCTTCGCCGTGCCGGTGCTCGGCACCACCTTCGCCGTGCCGGTGCTCGGCGCCACCTTCGCCGTGTCAAGCGTTTAGACGCCCCCTCAAACTCGGCTCCTAGGGACGTAGACAAAAACCGAAAACACGTTCGAAAGCTCGTCCAAAATCATTTTGAAACTATTTCGGTCATCTTTTTGGGGGCTCAGGTCAATATTGAGGTCGCCAGAGGTCATAAAAGATCAGATTTTCCAGTTTTAGGACTTCGCTTCGAACACCCCCAAATATCTCTGAAACTATCATAGCTAGGAACACACGAACAAACAACAACAATCGAAAGCTCTTGCAAAATGCAATCGCACTTGGTGTCCTCAAATTTTAGCTGAGGTCAATAGTTTAGGCTCCAGAGCTCATCAAAGGTCAAAAAGGTTTTTTTTGTGGCAAAACAGTTTTTTGCAAATAGCTTTTTACCTAATAAAGAGAAGGCAATAATTATGACACCATTGTGTTTGTCTCGTGAAGGCGCTTCGAATCATATTCCTTTTGGCCAGATCAGGTCAAGTTAAAGGGAGTGTGCCTACTCACATCGCTTAGTTGGGGTTATTGACACTGGTCTATAGAACACAATTTTCTGAATTGAACCAATACTTAATTTCTCCAGATTCAGCCTAGTTGCTGAGCTATTCAAAGACTCCAGGAATTTGCTTGGGAGCAAAAAGTTATCGGGTAGACTCCAGAGGGCTTCCGCTACTAGAAGCACTGCAACTATCGATTACACTGCTAGCGTATTGTTAGCGCCGGCCAATAGCAATTCAACAAAACAGCTCGTGCACGCTGATAGCAGCAGCCGAACAGAAACTGGACGGCCATCATGTTTTTCGATGATGGCCATTTCGATGATGGCCGATGGCCATTTTTTGAAGAATATATCAATTTAGAGCTACGAAACTTGCACATAATAAAGCTCACAGTGGCAAGAACGTGCTGTGCAAAACTCGTCTTTCTATCTTGCATGATGTGACCGTAATTGTATTGTCTTATGTGCGCCGTTTTACATAACATCACCATAGTGACGATCGTTTTATAGATATCGAAACAAATATAAACAAAAAACAATATAAGTGAAAATTCAACTAAAGGGGCTCCAGATGTGAATTTCATCATATACAACAATAAAACCAACAGCTACTTACCGTATTAAATTTTTTTTTTTGACATTCCAAAACAGTAGGCACACTCCCTTTAACCCTATTTGTAACAGGGGGGGGGGGGGGGGGGCGGATTCCGCCCCCCCCTCATGTTTTTCGCAGATATCTCCAGAACGGCTGGGAGCAGGCCCATTCAATTTTGGGACTTTCCATAGAATTGAATACCGCATTTGGAGTCAAAATTTTGAGTTCTTAACCTGAACAGGGGCGGTTCCAGGGCACAGTTTTGGTTGGGTTCGGAGGCGACATTTGGCGATAATGCGGAAATGCGACCTTCACGGGTTTCTTCCTAACTGCCTCAAGTATGAAAGCGTTACATCGGTTTACGGTGATTGCAACAAGTGCAAATTAGTTGATGTTAATGATATATCATAAAAATTGCATGGCAGAGGCGGTTTCAGGGGCTTGAAAGAGGAGGGGGGTTCCAGGAAGTATTCAATGCTTGGCGGGACGCCAATAGAGCGTTGTAAGGGACATTTATAGCTATCAAGATGTAAAAGATAGCTTCTGCTTCCATTATTTGCATAATTTATTACATATAGAGTTTCAGGGGCGTGTTCAGGCACATGAAAAGGGGGGTGACTGGCATGGTGATGACGATATGCCAGCGATAACGGCGCAATAGACGTTTAGCTTATAATGATATATGCACATATGAGGCCAGACAAGGGAATAAAGTCATTTTTGGCAGAGGCGCGCTCAGGAATGGAAGAAAGAGGGTCATATTATTGCAAGGAAACTAAGAGGCATGGGCGTACAATGACATAACATACTGCAGTTTTCGAATGAAACACGCACCACAGGCTACTCTACGAACGACTATACGATAATAGGCGAGTCCAGGTAGGGTAAAAAGGGGGGTAAGCAATATTAATTGAAGTTGTAGTGAAATAGTCACTGTTGACTAGTTAGTATCATAATAGCGGATAATATATGTATCAAAAGGTCTTGTGCCGCCCCAGTGTGGATCCTGGATACGCCTATGATGAAGTACAACATGCAAAAAGGAACTATCTACGATCTGTAACATATTTATAGTGCTGGGTAGCAACTCGTCTGCGGTTAATATTTTTTCCCAATTTGACCTCCCTTTTTCACTAACCTGGTACCGCCTATGGCAAAAAATATGATTTATAACATTTTTTTTCTCTCTAATGTCACAATCACATACCATTTCATTTATATATAAAAAACATAAAAAATGGTTTTATTACGTATTTACTTCACCCCCATATTGAGTGACCTGCACACGCCTATGATTTTTGAAATTTCAAACGTCACCATCATATATCAATTTCCAATTCAATCTCTATCGATTCCTATTAGTTGTGTTAAAATTGGTCGATAAACATGAAAGCTATGTTGGATCAAAAATACCACTACAATTTGTAGTTTTTGCCCCCCTGTTGCCCCCCTATCCAAAATTTAGATTTGTTTTATTATTTAGAAATGTAGATCGTGTTGAGGGGAAGCAAACACCGTTTCATTTTTGAAAATCGGACGGCAGATCTCGAGATCTCGGGGGGGGGGGGGGGGGGGGGGGGGAACCCGCCCCCCCCTGTTACAAATAGGGGTCGCCAGGAGCCTGTTACAAATAGGGTTAAAGGGAATAGGTCACCTTGAAAGTTGTCTTGAAATTCAACCATACGGTGCATCTTGAGCTCAAAACTACGAATATAACTTTGGTTTATACAACTGATGAATATATGTGGAGAAAGAAGTAAGTTTCTCTTTGCATTTCACGATAAATCGTACGATAGCAGCTGGTGTTCTGGCTCCGCCCCGCTCCGCCTGACGACAAGTACAGTCTCTGACAAGGGGCCGCCGCGCCGCCCGGGCGGCTGAGCGGATATTAACGAGGCGTTGTGATCAGAGACTACGTTCCAGAGAGTGTACCTGCTTCCGGCGGCGAGCGTTCATATCCCGATCGTGGCCCGGAACAGCGGACATGAAACCGGGCCCACTAGTCCTGTGTCGAAATTACTTAACGTAGGGAGGTAATTCTTTCACCACAAACCATTTTTAGATCTGCTATATCAGTCCAAAACCCCATGTTGAAGGTGAACTATTTCCCTTTAAAACAAGAAAATTACCTCAGGTCAAGGTCAAGTGGTGACCCAAGTAGGTCATGTTGCATATTGGGAGACGTGTCCGACGAGACAAACGCATTGGTGCCGGTTTCACTTATTTATCTTCATTCTGTCGAGTTATTGACCCAAAAAAACAATGTTGGTGACCTCAGCTGACTGCATAGGGATCACTGAACAAAAATTGTACCTGGATCATCAAGAATGACATATGATAACATGATCCAGAAGGAATTGGACTGATATCATGCGTATCATCGGAATAGGAAACATTTTAATATTTCCCCATTGACTTATAATGTGGAGGTCACATCATTGACCCAACAAAACCTGGTCATTGATATCAAGCAAATCACATTTGCAAGCTTATCTTTAAACTCACCCTTCTTATGTCTTAAATGTACACCGATTTCTGGAACTACACAAATGAATAGGACTTGTGCAACTAATGTATTTAATTATTGTATATTTGTCAAAAAAGATATAGTTATACATATTTTGATATAGAAAGATATGGAATAATATAGCGAGTATTATGTCAGCGGGAATTGGGTATCAATTTGAATATTTGCACAGCTCAGTATACACAGAACAGTTAGCTGCTGATATGGCCAGAGTTGGGGAAAATAATGTTAACTTTGTGACTTAATTTCTCTTCTTATAGTGGAATGGTTTAAGTCACACAATATTTATGACACAACACTGAGTCTGATTCTGAGTTGATTCAGCTGGGAGTTTATTATGGCACAATATTTAGAGAAATTATGATGATGGGAATTGAGGCATGTCATTACCTACTAGGCGATGTTTTAAATTCCAGATTTATATTATTTGATGAGATTGAGATACTGCAGCAACACATAGGGTGCAGATCCAATCACCAGTCACATCACAACTTTTCACGCTATTGGTGATGAAGATAATACCAGCACATTAAAGCTCTAATATGCTGCTAATATAGAGTGAGAACTGAGAAGTCACAGCACTTCAATGTGATCAGTGATTGGACCTTTTCAGTTGGGCAAACTGAGGGGAGCAGATACAAAATAGATCAGTCAATAAATACATTGTTTATGACCATATTAGGGCATGCTTGCAGATCTAACTTAAAATGATAATATCAAAGTTACCAAGTGATGAATTCAGGTTAGAACTACAAGAGCACCAAGGAAAAACATTGAACTGTTCCATTGTTTAGATCGCACAAACAGCTGGCTGATCAAAATTTAGATTGCCAACCAGGTGGCTAATCCAAATTTAGATTGGACAGGCAGCTGGCTTATCCACATGGATTATATTTGCTTCCAAACAAGCCAAAGTACAATTGTAAAGGCTCTGAGGACACAAATAATTGATAGTTATTAATGTGCTTCATCTTGGAAGAAAACATGTTGTATTTATGGGCATTTATTCAGTGGTTATGGCATGTTTGAAAATGATAATGTGCCCAAATTGATATAAATATAGATAAAATGTCTGTACATGGGCACTACCCCACCCATTCCAATCTATTCATTGAAATATTTTGTATCTGCTCCCCTCAGCTTGTCCAACTGTTTGGCGGTACTGGCCATTAACCCACCATTAGTTATCAGTTAATCCCTAAATATACCTACCAATTGATAGAAAATATCACATTTAGTAACTATGGATGTCTTCCCCAAGATATTTTGCACTATAATTAATTCTAACTTCAATAATTAATATCTTGCCACTTCTGTTGGCAACCTTTGTTTACACGCCAGCTGATGATCACTGAACTTGATACAGCAATTATAGACAGTGTTCACAGCGGACCAGCTATGACGTCACATAACTTATTTATGCAGTAGGGTTATGTTTTGTCTATGAGAGGGTCTGGGAGGGTGGGGGGTCTGGAGGGCGACAGTCCCGTTAAGTTCTGCAGTGCAGCGAGCAAAGCATTCTAAACGTGGCTCCCTGCAACCGTAATTGCTGTAAAGGTTAGGTCAGGTTTGATTATACCATATACCATATCCATACCATATATGTAATTGCTGTAAAGGTTAGGTCAGGTTTGATTATACCATATACCAAATCCATACCATATATTATGTTTCTGCCTTGTTCCAATGATGTCATGGGCGATTCTGATTTTTACAAGTAGACACAATGGGCTACTTCATGCGATATGTTGATGATTGTGGTGGGTGAACACTGAACAAGTTGTGACTATCCAGAAATATTTTGTCCCCAATATTCTTAGGCAAAATACATTCTTAATAACATAACAGGTAGGTACATAATATTGTCTTGAAAGATATGTAGTGACCACATAGTTAAGTTTTGAAACATATAAAACGCTGTGGGATTATTGCCACTATGACAAACTGTTTTTTTTACCCTACCTACTCACAGCAGAATAAGCTAATATTTATTTTATTTTTATTTTTGTTGAAAACATCAACATCAACAAGGGGAGCAACTTGGCACAGTGGTAAGATACTTGCCTTCTGTGCTGGGGATCAGAGTTCAATCCCTCAGCAGGCCTCTGAAAAAGTTTGCCCAGCTCCCCATACCCCTCAGAACAGGGTGAGAGTTCCAATTAGCACCTTGGTCCCAAGAGGATACGGTGCTTGGTCCACAAACAAACAAAATCAACATCAACAAAATCACAGGAACTGGACAATGAGTGACAGTAGGTACTGCAAGGTTAATATGCTATTATTTGGCAGATCTAATACCATCAGCCACATTTCAATTTGAGTTGCAGAGTTCCACTTAAAGTTGAAGAAATTCAACTAGTCAACGGCATTGGCATTTAACTCAAACTTGAAGCCCATTTACATTGCCCTCGCTCACCTGATCGGTTGATATTTTGAGAAAGATATTAAAGCACTTTTGTATGTTTAGGTTCCAGAACGAAGAAAGCTTGCTGGATCGTGGTGTTGGTGTAAGCCAACTTCTATTTTCACACAAACGCACAAATATTTACACAAATAACCCCATTACCAATCACTCCTCTCTCTCTCTCTCTCTCTCTCTCTCTCTCTCTCTCTCTCTCTCTCTCTCTCTCTCTCTCTCTCTCTCTCTCTCTCTCTCTCTCTCTCTCTCTCTCTCTCCACACACACACACACACACACACACACACACTCTGACAATTTTGTTCAAGGATTGGATTTTTGCTGCCATATGGCGCTAAACCACTGCTACATTCGGAATTGACTACTTTACATTGAATACATACAACGCCAATACAAGAATAACAATAAACTAAAATTCGTCGAATGCTCGACGATAAATTAATAAAAGTAAACAAATTAAAAATATACCGTTTGATTTTTTGTTTGTTTCAACCTTACAAAAATATATTTTTATCTAATACCATTTGTAACCACAAAATTATAAACTGCAAGGTTGTGGGAGAGACTAGGCCTTCGCCCTATATAAGAGAGACTTGCTACACAAATATATATAGTAACTTTTCCTTTAAATTTCAAATATTTTAGCAACAGTCGGCTTTTTAACCGATTGCCCATGATCTAAACATATGAAACATACAAAAACGCAATGGTGCTAATTTGGTGGCGCCACCAAATTAGCTCCATTCCATTTTTGTCGATAGACAATTTTCATTTTTAAAGGAGAATGGCAAGTGCCATCTTAGACTGTCGTTGGCAGAATACTGATATAAATGTTGTTGGGCCCTCTTTGGCTCGGTAGGCGCCCTTTCAAACCTGCTTAGGGTCCCCAGGCCATCCGTCTTACCCTATAAACCCACCCACACATCACACCTTGTCAGCATACCCCGCGAGCGGCAACGCACAATCCTACCACTTTTGGTTCGATAGACCACCAGTTGTCACTGCCAGGTGCTCCGTTGTTTGTGATTTTCGTCGGGTGCATTTTGTCCATCCGTTTTCTAGGAAAAAAATAGTAGGAATATTTAGGGCGTGTTCTGACCGCACATTCTCGGCGGGGATTCCAGGGAATCCCTAGGAAAGCTTGCCTGTGGATTCCTGGGATTCCAGGGAATCCGGGAATTCCGGCACGGCCAGAACACATCCTTAAATATCTGGCAGCTTCAGAATTATGACAAATGCAACGCAAACGGGGCATTTACAAAGTGCGACAGTGGCGACATCTCGGAAAAATTTATACGTGTTGATTGCCACTGAGTTTGGAAATCGAGGCGCGCGCTGCTCGTTGTAGATCCGGGGAAAAAGTGCCGTGGTTGCAGACAGTTCGATCCATTTTGATCCGAAAAGTATATTTCAATTTATATTTTGGAAGCAGTTACCTTCTTGCATAAGAAGCAGAAGAATAAGTTGTAACGTAATAACTTATATAGCACGAAACGCACATCAACCGTCTTAAAGATGTGTGGGGGTTTCACTTGTTCTAAGAATGCGCTTATAGCGCTCAATATTGTTTATGTGGTAAGTTCACTCCTTTTTTAATGTTTTGGTGGATTCACGGTAACCATATGAGCCAACTTCCCTCAAGAAAAGTAAACATTTCTCCCTGATCCCTTCCATTCTTCCATTGCAGTTGCTGGCACTAGGTACAAAACCAATTGATTGGTGCATCATTTTTGTAATGCAAAGTGGGCAGAGATTGTCATAGGCACCACATAAGGATACAAATATTGACAATTATTGACAACATTTCACTAAAAACACCTAGTCACCACAGAAAATGGCCAGTCTCCAAAAATAATCACACCATCTGACACACAACTGTTCCCAAATTTTTACTCCATCCACCTCGGTCACAACTCAAACTGTTCATGTAAGTTTTTTTTGGTTTGTTTCTGGAAAAAGAGACGCTATCGTGTTGCGACAAATTACATCAAATATGTTTGTCATTTTCTTAGGATAACCCTTTAAAATTTCCACTTTATATTTAAGTAAATCAAACTAATTTGTTAATGTAGTTGCATGCAATTATTCTGAAAAATTAATTTGTATTTTAAATAATTTGCCTGTCATTACTGCATCAATATTTTGATCATTTTTTTTAAAGGGTCGCTCCGCTCTTATTGTAATAGGTCACCTTGAAAGTTGTCTTGAAATTTGGCTATACTGGGTATTTCTAGCTGAAAAACTAATATGGCATTTGTTTGGACAATAGATGGATATCCGTAAAAAATGGTCATGTTTCTCTTTTCTCCTTCATGGCCATAAAAATCTTAATGACAATTATGATGTCATGCATAATGTATATGGTAGCTTGGATATGGAAACTTGGCACACAATTACAACAGACTTTAGGCATATATACGCAGGCTGCTTGTAACGTAAACAATTGTTGTGAGGACCCAAAACAAGTTTCAGGGAAATTAAACTTCTTCTAAAAGGGGCCCACTAGTCCTGTGTCAAAGTTACTTAACATAGGGAGCTATTTTTCACACCATTTTTCTATCTGCTCTACAAATCTGCTATCTCAGTTCAAAACCCCATGTTAAAGGTGAACTATTCCCTTTAAGTGTGCATCAAAAAATGTATTCAGGTGAGCCAAGGGATAACAAAATGATGCACTTTTAAAGCAATATTGCATCAATTTTCGAGTAAATTATTGAACATCTGGGTGGCTGAAACTTAATTATGAGCCACAATGCACAGATTCATGCCCCATTCATCCCATCACTATTATCCAGTGCTTCATAATTGCTGTTTGTAAATAGGTAATTTTCCCCAATACCATTTTGATTGGGCTGGATCAAAATATTGACACATCCACAAATTGATTATTTGGGCCTAGTGCCAGCAACTGATTGCCCTGCTACTTATTTTACAAATGCCTTTTACTATTTTGAAAACTGCAATAATTATAAACAAAGTATGGATTTATGTCTAAAAAAACTGCAGGGAACAATCCCCCAGCCTGACAAGGGGGGAGGGGGCAGTGTCCCCTCTGTCCCTCCTCCCACAGCGATGCCCTTGCTTGTGACTTTAGTGCATCAGTATCATCTACATCACCATCAGCATGAAAAGTCTGGTGTTAGGACCTGTCCAGCATTACAGTTGTTTAATCTATAATACCAAAACCTGAGCTAGCTTAAGGTTTGGTTGGGTTTGGTTAGATTAGGTTAAGCGCAGCTATACTACTCCCAATTCCTTTCCAGACATCCTTTAGCAAGCCCTGCCATTTACATGCCAGAAGTGATAAATAATCAGAAATACTTTTGTCTCTGAAAGTTGATTTTCTGACATTGCCATACAAATTTTAGTTTGGGACATGCATGTACTGTATAATTTCTCATATAATTAAAATGTTAAATTATATGCCATATTTCAGATATGTTTATTATTGTTTGAGTTATTGCATCATTGGATATGGTATTGACACGATATTGCAGGACACTTTTGGCATGTCCATGAATAATACTACATTCCCATTTAAGAGTTACAACCTGCATGTGGTATGTTAAAAAACAGATGATTTCAACTTTGTTCTTCAACCACTCTTCCACTCACCTGGTTCAGTGACCTGGCTGTGTTCCCTAACTAATATGGCATGACTGGAAGGAGAAAGGAAATTAGAAGGAAAGATGTTCCACCTCTGTTTAGGTCAGAAGTCTGTAATTTGTATTCAGCATGGGCAGACAATATATTTGTTTTGGCATCTTCTTAAGCCTTACATCATATTATTGCAGTTTTAAAGACACAGTGAAATTGGGAAGAAACAAAACTAATGATGCATGAGTGGGAAACATACAGGTTATTTAGTATCAGGAGAATGACAAGCATCATTGAGCATGTTGCAACTTATTATAATTTCCAGTGATTTCATTATCCAGTAGAAATGTTTCAATTTTGATTTAAACACTTCATTAGATAATTATGACTCAATTCCGCTCTTATTGTATGACATCTTAGTAGCTTCTCAAATTTTATTGAAGGGAATTTCACACACCTGACTGGGACACACAATCACGCCACATGCCGTGAGCCAGCGGGGCAGCCGTGATAAGCCAGTTCACGGTGGTCACGTCCGAACAGGGCTGCGGCCGCCTTTGACGGCTGATGACGTCATCACTGCTCTGGGGTCAGAGGTCAGACCTCGGCCCACTGTATGTATGTATGTATGTATTAACGTAAAGAGACCGTTCCACACGACAGGGTTATTCTTCGGTCTTCCATACATGAACATAAAAATGAGTGAGCTAAAACAGTAAAAAGTGAGCTAAAACAGTTTGCCCTGTTTTGCCGACATCGTACAATTATTGAGCAAGTGTAAAATCTAATGGGCGACACTGCATTCAGAACACACTGAGATTAAATATGCGCATTGTATGAATGGCTAGCCCTATACAAGAATGTGCGCTTTCCGTGATTGTTTCTAGGTCGAGGCAAGGCTAGATGTTTCGATTGTCGGGTATCACGCTCCAGTATTTCGTAGTTGAACTGGATGCGTGACGCCAACGACGAAGGTTTCGCTCTAGTTATAACCTTATGCAACATGCACAAGTCAGAGTATTTTACTAAATCTAACGCATTTAGCCAACCTAATTCACGCAATACATCAGAGATGTGGTCGTATTTCCTGCGTCCTGATATGACTCGTGCGGCAAAATTTAAGATTTTTTGGATGTTCTTAAGAGACGTCACACTGGCACTGCCATACACTTGTACACAGTATCTCACATGTGATAGCACCAGACAATCGACAATGCGCGGCAACACTTCAGCGGGCAAGGCATGGCTTAATCCGATCAAAATTCCAAAGCAGCGATCAGTGATGTTTTTTATATGATATTCCCATGACAATGTTTCATCCATCACCACTCCTAAATTTTTGACTTTGTTGGAACATTGAATTTGCTCTCCCATAAAATAAAATAATGGGGGCTGCGCAATACGCTTTAACTGCCTCCTGTCTCCACACAAAATAAATTCAGTTTTTGCCGCATTAGCCTTCATGCCATGTTGTTGGAACCACGTTGACATCGTTACTAGCAACTCTTCCATGCTCCTTTGTAGTTCCCCAATTTGATCTCGAGGGCCTGTGACAGCGAGCTGTGTGTCATCGGCATAACGCACCGATGTGACCTTGAAGCCATTGATTTTAGCTGGAATGTGGCATGCGAGATCGTTGCTAGCAATGTTGTACAGTAATGGGCCGAGACAAGTACACTGGAAAGTCCCAATTGTGATAGGAAGTGGCTTTGAAAAACTTTCCCCTACTTTAACCCGTTGTACGTGTCCGTGTAGGTAGCTTTTAAACCAGCCTGATGAAATTTGCAACAATTCTAATTTATTAATGAGCGTTTTGTGATCAATAACATCGAAGCAGCGACTCAAATCAATGAGAACCAATATGGAAATTTGGGATTGATCCATGCCCCTGAGAATTTCGTCAGTCATTGTCAATAGGGCGGTACATGTCGAATGTTGCGGCAAGAAACCATGTTGATCTTCGCTCAATAGATTTTGGCTCTGGAGGTAGCTTGTCAACTGCTTTTGTACTAACTTTTCTACTACTTTGCATATACCAGGAACTTTCGTGATAGGTCTAAAATTTGATGCTTTAGATGGATCGTCTCTTTTAAATAGAGGAATGACGGTCGCCCTTTTCCAGGCAGAGGGCACGGTTTCAGAGACAAAGCTAGTGTTAATGATACGTAAAAGGTAGCGTCCAATTGCATCAAATGTCAGTTTTAAAATTTGGATTGGGACGTCGCCTTCTATTGAAGAGTCTTTGTTGGGTAGTGAAAATAAAGCACACCTTAGTTCAGTCAACGTGACTGGTGTGAGCCTCATTGACCCAGCGTTGACCCCAGGTAGTCGAGTAAAAAGCTTCTCTCGGCCCGAACGGTCGAAGTCGGCAACCACCTCGTCTCTAGTGTGTGTACCTACTGCTGTAAAGTAATCGTTCAGGTCATCTGGTGTTAAATTTTGCGGTTGCTTTGTGTATCCACGTTTAGGTGCAATTACATATTTTAATTTCTGAAACAATGACGAGGATGTTGAGTTGTGGACGCGGTTTGCTATATCTGCCCGACAGTCTTTGCGAATCGCCCGTTTAGTTAATGTGTTGATTTCCTGATACGCTGGATCGTTTGTTTCTTTATATCGTTTGCGCTGCTTCATCAGATTGAGGGTTTCATTCGAAACCGGTGGGGGACGGGGGTTGTGAACTCTAAATTTTCTGATAGGAGCATGGAAGTCTAACATTTCGTTAAGCGTATTTGAAAAAGCCTCCCACTGCTGTTGACATGTTTCATTTTGTTTTACAACAGAGTGCCATCCAATGTTCCTTACATCAGTCAAAAACGCACCATTATCGAATGTTCGCCATCTCCGGCCCGTCCTGTACTGCGCCCTTTGTCTGGCTCGGGGCACCGTTACTCCCACACATACGCGACGGTGGTGACTCGCGTAATCACATTTTTGGACAGAACACATTGTTAGTGATTCGTCGTTACACAACGAATCAGACATCAGCACAACATCAAGTAATGAGCGCGTACGGTCACGATAAAAGGTAGGTTCGCGTACTACACAGTTCAGCCCGTACCTTTCTAATTCCCGAAGCCTTTCATTTGCTGCTGGATTTGTTTGAGGGTCTGAATTCAGATCACCCGCTAAAATGATACGGTGAGATGAAGAGGCCGTAATTATTTGTTGGATTTGTTCCTCTAAATCGTTGAAATCCGCTTGAATTTGAGCGTGGTTTGATGAAGGTGGTCGATAGACACAAGCCAAAGTGGCTGCTTTCTTTTTGTCAATTTTCACCTTGACCCAGAGCGCCTCTACATGAGAGTCTGATCCAGTCGTTTTCACTTTAATTATATTGGCGGATAAATGTTCCTTCACAAATATTGCGACCCCTCCTCCAGATTTTTTACGTCCTGTTTTTCTGTCCAGCCGAAAAAGGCGATACCCTGGAATTGTAATAAATCGGTCTGGCGTCGTTGACTTCAGATTGGTCTCAGTAAAACATAGCATTTCTGGAGACCGAAGGGAAACATCAGTGCGAATGTCCGGTAATTTTGGAAGAAGGGACTGAACATTTAACAGCTCCAGTGACAGTTTTCCGCGCGTCGTCGTCTCCGATGGAACGCCGTCTGATGCGGTGCCTCATTTGCCCTCTAGCCGTGGTTCATTTTTATAGATTTAGTCCGAATGTTGGGGTTGGATGGATTTCCGAGATCAGGACCCACGTGAAGCAGAGTTTGTTGCGCGGGACTTGACCATTACCATCCGATCGGGCAATTTCAGATATATGTCAGAATTTAGTAGCGAAAGGTTCACGTACCCTAATGACTGAGGACAGCTCGCTCGGTCCGCTGGTTTCATCTGACCTTGAATGCGGCTGCTGCCACCAGCTGCAAGTCATTATTGCCAGGGGCAAATGGCGAGTGCCGAAGCGACTCGGACTCAACTTGCCAGGATGGGTCGGATTGTAAGCCCAGCGCTCTCCCGACTGAGCTACACGGATGGATTAAATGACCTGGTGACTCCATTTAGCTCACCAGGGCCCAATCTTACCAAAATGTCGTGAATGCCCTCCTCTTGGTATTAAATCATGAATGCCCCTGTCATGACTCATGAGATGTATCTTCTCATGCGAATCGCTATTTGCGGTGACGATACATTTTAAGTATTTGTATTCAGTCGGCGATTTGCGAAGTAAAATATATTTCTCCCTAAAACCCTTTCAGGGGATACCGCATCCCGTGTACGGCTATCACTGTGGTGTTCAATGCTAGCTGTCCCGGGCTCAATTCCCGGCCGGTTTCCTGACGAAGGTTTCAGGGGATACCACATCCCGTGTACGGCTATCACTGTGGTGTTCAATGCTAGCTGTCCCGGGCTGAAATCCTTTCGGGGGATACCGCATCCCGTGTACGGCTATCACTGTGGTGTTCAATGCTAGCTGTCCCGGGCTGAAATCCTTTCGGGGGATACCGCATCCCGTGTACGGCTATCACTGTGGTGTTCAATGCTAGCTGTCCCGGGCTGAAATCCTTTCGGGGGATACCGCATCCCGTGTACGGCTATCACTGTGGTGTTCAATGCTAGCTGTCCCGGGCTGAAATCCTTTCGGGGGATACCGCATCCCGTGTACGGCTATCACTGTGGTGTTCAATGCTAGCTGTCCGGGGCTCAATTCCCGGCCGGTTCCCTGACGAAGGTGCAATCTGGCCTCCCAGTATCTGATGTGGTCGGCAGTGGTGGGCATCGTTACTGAAAAAATGTAGTTCCGTTACTCGTTACTCAGTTACTCGTAAAAGTAGTTCTGCTACTCGTTACTCCGTTACTTTGCGACAAATTTAACGGAAGTTACTTTGGTCCGTTACTTCGCTACTTTCGTTTAACCCGCACCAGTACAGGGGTGGATGCCACCTCACCCCCTCGGTTTTTCGTGAATAACTCGCGTATTTATCAACCGATTGCGATGAAACGTTCAGTTGAAACTTTCGTTGAAACTTTATAACAATTTGACACGTACTCTGAAAATTTCAAACCTCTACTGCCCATGACCCGTGACCTATAACCTGTTTCTCAAGATCATGTCAGACGCAACTGTCGTCCCGTAGTATCGATGCTTGTAACTTGTGCACTTTCCGAGTGTTTGTTGTTCAAGAACACATGCACAGGTGTTAACAGGTGACATTTATGGTTTCCACTAGGATAATGATCTCCGATGATCTGATATTTTTTTTTACCTCTGGCAGTTTCAGGCATTTGGTAACGCAGATTTCAAATTTGGCATCCATTTTACATAATAATATGTTCCACTTGGGTCATGTTCTTACACAGGTCAACTGAGGTCACTGACCTCAGATGACCTAAGATGACGTTTTGACCTCTTGTGGATTTTAATAACATGTTACGGTTAAGTATGCTTTGCAGATCTCTATCAACTGCACATAATTACAAAACAGCCGTCTGTGTTGGACAAGAATGAATGCGGATATCTAATAGTGATTGATCTAATAGTGAATAGATTTTGATCAAGGTCACAGATCATATACAACAATACAGGTGTCGGTTTGTATATGCTACTTCTATTTTCCCCGCTAGTGGCATCCGTCCTTTTCACACCTGCCCATTATCTCAACATACAATTAAGGGAGTAACGGAGTACTGGATTATAAAGTAACGGAAGTTACTTGGTCCGTTACCTGTTTTGAAAAGTAACGAGATCGTTACTCCGTTACTGAAAAAGTAGTTTCGTAAGTAACGGAGTAGCGGAGTAACGGAAGTTGCCCACCACTGGTGGTCGGTAATTTCGGCTGGCGTCCGGCTCTGATCGGCAAGTATTATCGGCTGCTGTCCTCTGTTCGGTGTCCGCTGACGTCCAGTCCGTCTGAGCGATCCGCCGCTGCCGGCAGGTTGTGGCCTTCCTGCTGATCGGCGTGGCCACGTACGGCAAGACGGCCAGCATCATCACCAACCTGGGCGTGGTGGGCGGCATCGTGGCCTGCGGCGTGCTGCTGCTCTTCATCGCCGTGCTCGGCTTGGTGGGCGCCGTCAAGCACCACCAGGTGGTGCTCTTCTTCTACATGCTGGTGCTGTTCCTGCTGTTCATCCTGCAGTTCAGCCTGGCCTGCACCTGCCTGGCCATCTCGCCGGACCAACAGGAGACGCTGCTCCACCAGGGCTGGAAGTTGTCCCCGCCTGAGATTAAGAAGACCGCCCAGGAGACCTTCTCGTGCTGCGGCTTCCAGAGCAACAACAACACCGGCGTGGATGAGGGGATGGAGCATCCGGAGTGTCCGCTAACGACGGTATGTCGGTCGGTCAGCGCGGGCAGAGAGCGCATGCTTTACCGAGTCATGACCATGCTGGTTGTCCATATATAACTCATACTCTGCTTGAATGTATCCTTTGTTTCGATTTCGCTAGTTGTCGAGCTTACGGCTAGTGGACACTAGCTGCAATTCAGGCTCGGTGGATTCTTTGTATTTTGTATTCCCTCGTCATATTACAGTATTATAATACAGCGAACGGCTGACTTGTTATCTGTATTGACATTCTGACTTGGTCGAGTTTCGGCAGAGTGCCTGCTGCGATGCTTACGCTGCCCCCCCCCCCCCCCCCCCCACCACCACCACCCCTCTCCAGTGCTGCTCTGGTCAGGCCGACGCCAAACAGTGCTGCATGGACGTATTGGAGTGTCAATGCGAGCCCTGCTTCAGCAAGCTGAAGGAGGCCATCAACTCGGGCCTGCGTGTCAGTGGAGGCATCGGCCTCTTCTTTAGCTTCACAGAGGTGAGTGGGGACGGTGGCTGTAAGCCAATCACCGATCACTGCACTGAGGCCGGCAACCAATCAGCTTCCGCTGGTGTGTTCACGTGTCCAATCAGCTTCCGCTGGTGTAAACACGCGTCGAATCAGCTTCCGCAAGTGCGAGCGGACACATGATTGATCAGCCGCTTCAACCTCGCTTTCCTTGATATTTTACCTTGTCCGACCGCGACTTGTTTGGTTTTCGTTTTGATGTAACTATATTAGCACGGAATAAGAATGATAACCCTAATGTGTTGTGCACCCAGTCAAATCTTTTGTCCGTCTGGGGCTTTTATATGATTGGAGTTAGCAAATCCTTATTTGTCACACGAATTGTGTAATGGTTCACAAAGAGTAGGTAAGAATTACGTTTCTTTTGTAGCCTAACTTGATGTTTATTTGTTTATTATTTGTTTATTGTTTATTAGTTTCAAAACAGACACAGTCCGGAGCCTACCTACGGCTGTAGTCAAAGGACACCCACACACACACACACAGACGCTCATACATTCACACATTGATACCTAAAACATGATGACAATGCCACACAAAAAGATTAATAAATATCCCGATGCCCTACGCAAAAATAGGGCAAATGACTGGCAAGCGCCACTGCCCCACCCATGGGAATCAATAACTGCCTTCACTGCAGGCAAATTTCGTGCTAAAACCGTGTTTTGTTGTAAAACGTACGAGCTTACCTTGGAGCTAACCACCCGGCAAGCATCGCGACTACAGGCGGGTTCCAGTTCCGGGCAATGGTGTACATTTAACTCTCTTTTATCCGGGGATGTTGGGTTCGCTGGTTGTGTTAACACTAACGTTGAACTCTAATATGTTGCTGTAATTGTTGTTGTTATCGCCTCTTACTATCACGAGTCCCGTCCCCCGTGTGGTGTCGGCTGTCATCTCACCGGCACTTGTGCTTGCTCGCATGCCAATACTGCCTCACCTTGCCTCACTTGGCCTCACCTTGCCTCACTTCGCCTCACCTTGCCTCACCACTGGTGTATGTCTGACTCACCGCGTTCCCCCGCGGCCGGCCCCGTCCGCCGGTCGGTGCTGGCGGCCGGCCCGCACACCCCCACTAATCGGCCACGCCGCCTGTGCCTGGTTCCGCAGTTTTTCGGCGTATGGCTCACCGTCCGCTACCGTAACCAAAAAGACCCGCGCGGCAACCCTAACGCGTTCCTATAGGCGGCGCAGCGTCCGGTCCGCCCCAGGTACGGCCCTCTGAGACGTGTGCATGCCTGTCCGCCTGTCGCCTCCTGTAGGCCTCTCCGCCTGCCGCCTCCTGTAGGCGTGTCCGCCTGCCGCCTCCTGTAGGCGTGTCCGCCTGCCGCCGCCTGTAGGCTTGTCCGCCTGTTCGTCTGCCCGCTGGGGACCGGGCCTTGCCTCCGCCGCCCCCCAGAGCTGGGTTTGGTTGGCGGCGTGAGCGGCTAGACGGTCCCGTTTGCCACTGCGTTTTGGCTTGGCTACCGGTCATCTGGTGCTTGGGGAGAGTGCCTGAGTGGGGAGTTCCATCCTGGTGCTTGGGGAGAGTGCCTGAGTGGGGTTCTCTACAAACGGGTATACATGTTTTGTCTCTTTTGACGGCTAAGCGTGCTGCTTTGCGTGCTTTGTGCTGCGTGCTTTACTCTGTGCTCTGCGATTTGCGGTGATGCTTTGGTTGATGTGTGCGTGTGGGTATGTGCGCGCGCATGTGTGTAGCGTTTCTCGGGACAATGTATTAATCACATGCATATTCTACACCCACGACTGGCTATGATGACGTATAGGGTAGCTCGATGACACGTCTATGGCGTATGATGTGGTGGGGGAATTTCGACAGCGTTCGATTTCAAACACCAGCAATGCTTTGACCGTAATCTGGGCGACTCTGTGGCGGATGCAGACCACTCCCCAGCCATCCAACCAAAGGCGCCCGAGAGTGCAGTATTGCTTCAACTGAACTCTGATCCACTGAACACAGTTTTGCTGACGAAAGCAGTAGAGCAAACAGTCGAGAAAGCATAAACTGGCTTGTTTGTTCCGGTGAGGGTGCTTACTTGCTTGATTCTCAAGCTGAGGAGTCTGTTAATGCTGTGATTGTATCCCTAAAAATATATTAATTTGGATTTTGACTACGATTTATTTATGTTTAATTATATGCTGAAAAAGCTCGTAGTCTGAGCAAAACACGGCCGGTAGTTCAAGGTGGACGTCTTTTTTTTCGCCTGGCCCTGCTGGCTGAGTTGACAGAACTTCAAATTGGCGCAGGGGCATTTCACGAGAAATCTACCAAAACAATTACAAAATGACACCCTCATGTCACCGATTTTGACCAAAATAGGTATATAGGGTAATCTGGGGAGCTGAAACGAGCCTGCTGTGAAAAGTTTTACGGCGATCCAGGCAGTGGTTCAGGAGATATTGCCTCAGGCATTTTTGCAAGGTCACGGTGCAGGTCAATCTTTGTCCGCCAATATCGCCAGGAATTTATGACGTAATATAAATTTGTCATATATGATTGGAATGGTTATGAGTTACTCTACTAGATGGTGCTGTTATATTTTCGACTTTTCAAATATTTCGAAATGTTGTCATTTAAAAAAAAAACAATTTCCAAACTTTTTTGCCGACCCCTAGTTCAACGAAATTCTAACTTTTGGCCATTACAATTTAATGAGTGCTCAATTATCTTTAAAATAAAGAAATAACATTCAGGTGGTTCTATCTATAAATACGTTGTTGTTGTTATTTTATGTGCTATTTTGTTATGAAAAATAAGTTATTCACCAATAACTGGCTCAGTTATATACCAATAACTCACCAATAACTGGCTCAGATGCCATCCCTAGGGAAGTCAGTACAGGTACATCAACACAGCAAGTGTCGGGAATGCTGGATGACTACATGGAAAAGGACAAGCGGAAGAGAAATGTGGTAGTCTACAACCTCCCAGAGAGCAATGAAACAACCCACGCAGAAGCTGTGAAAAGAGACGTCAAGACATTCACAGACCTGGTCCAAGGGGAAATGAAGATGAAAGTACAAGTCACCAAATGTTACCGAGCTGGGAAACCAACCCCAGGGAAAACTCGACTACTGATTGTATCACTGACAGATGAAGAAATAAAATGGGACATACTCAGGCAAGCACCACTGCTAAGGAACTCCAATTAATTTTCAATGGTTTACATCAACCCGGACCAAACGCAGGGGGAGAGAGAAGCAGGGAAAAAGTTGCGTGAAGAGCTCAAGAGGCGTCGGGGGCAGGGGGAGGTTAATATCATGATCAGACAAGGCAGAGTGGTGGAAAGACAAGTCCTCGGGGCGCCCTTGACAACGGGCAATGCATACCAGCGGCCAACAGCAGCAGCGGCTCCTGCATCAATGGGTGCAGCAGAGCGCCCGGCTCCAAACGACGAGCAGGGAAGGCGAACCCGGCAACAGGAAGAGGATGGGTCTGAAGGACCTGGCGCAGGCTCCACCAGGCGGAGAGCAGGGGCAAGCAGAGAGCAACAGGCCAGCGCAGGTGCACACCAGGCGGAGAGGGAAACCACTGCCCAAGCCCAGGATACGGATGCAGACACTAGGCAAGCTACTGACGAGCCAACCATAAGGGAAGCAACACCACCATCACCAGGTCCCCCTAGGGCTCAGCGGGCCTGACTGCAGCAGACAACGAGGAAAGAAGGAAAGCTGAAGGTTTTGTACACCAACGCCGATCAATTTGTAAATAAGCGTGACGACCTGTGCATGATGATAGCAGACGATGAACCTGACCTGATATGTATAACCGAAGTTATCCCAAAAGCCCAGATTTTCCCCATTGACCCCGCACTAATCGCGATCCCAAACTTCACGGTCTATACGAACTTCAACCTGGGACGAGAGAGACTCTGAGCTAGCGGAAAACGCGGAATCGCGGTCTACGTCTCAAGCAAACTGTCGACGATGGAGCACGCAACCGAGGTCGTCTTCGCTGAGCAGATATGGGTGCGTATCAGACTGGAAGGAGGTGATTCACTGCTGCTTGGGTGCATCTACCGGAGCCCAGCGTCAACACCGGAGGAGAGCATGCAGCTGTGCAGACTACTGGATGAAATATCGGACGCGCGCCCATCCCACCTGCTGATAGTTGGAGACTTCAACTACGGGGAAATCGACTGGGATAATAGTATCTGCACGGCACCCCCATCGCATCCCGCCCACACATTCCTCCAGGCAATCATGGACAGTTTTCTGTTCCAACACGTGGATCCCCTACGAGGTTCCGACACGGCTACAATCCACATATCCTGGATCTGATCCTTGCCAATGAGGAAAACATGGTACAGGAACTGCAGAGTCTGCCGGGGATCGGAAACAGTGACCACGTGGTACTGCAATTCAACCTCACGTGTTACGCCACTCAAACCATGAGTAAGACCAAAAAGTTTGCACTGAACAAAGGAAACTATAGGAGAATGTATGTATGTATGTATGTATTTACTTCACGGGGCATCCACAAGTTGGCGTGGCTTTTTAGCCCCGGGTCGAGTGGGGGAGTAAGACATGCAGTGAAAGAGAGCACACAGTCGCACAGCCTAAATCCTAAAACCACCAACATTCACATATATCACGACAGACACGGGTCACTGAGATCAGTCGTCTTGTGGGTGTCCGTCGTCCGTAGTAGCGGACCCGAGGTGTCGTTTCACCGCGCGCGTGAAAGCTGGCGGCCCCAGCTGCGAGATGTCAGGTGGGAGTCCGTTGTACAGGGCGGGTGCCCTGCAGGAGAACCTCCGCTTACCGGCCTCAGTTCTGGAGTGGGGGACGTGCAGCTGCTGGTCCTGCCTGGTGGATCTGGCGCGGACAGAGCTGTTTGTGCGGAAGGCGCCTGCGAGCACGTCCGGTTCACCATTCGCCATGATTTTGTGTGCCATGCTGAGCGTGGCCGCGTCAGCGAGTTGGTGGGCAGTCAGCCAGCCTAGCCCTTCCCGCAGGTCGGACACGTGATCAAATTTGCGACGTCCGAAAATGGTGCGAGCAGCATAGTTTAAGATCTTTTGAATTTTGTCCAGGTTCTTCTGGGTGCCATTGCCGTATACAGATATGCAGTATCTGACGTGCGGTAGGACCAGCGCAGTGACCAGTGTGGTGATGATGCCATCAGGTAAGAGGTGGCGCGCATGGGAGAGGCCGGCCAAGATGCCTATGCAGCTGCGGCTGACGTGGGACACATGAGCGTCCCACGACAGTGTTTGATCAAAAGTGATGCCCAGATTTTTGACTTCCTTCACGGGTTGGAGGGCTGCGTCACGGAAGGTGACCTGAAAATGTGGCAGATTGCGCAAATTTTGGCGGCTACCGAAAGCGATGAGCTGAGTTTTTGCCGTGTTTACTTTGAGGCCGTTCGCGCGAAACCAAGAATCCAGTGTGACGAGAGTTAGCTCCAAGCGGGAGATGAGCGCTGGTAGGTCGCCCTTTTTGCCGGTGATGAGCACCTGGGTATCGTCCGCGTACTGCACCACGCCGCCTTCAGAAAGCGACGCCATGTCGTTAGCAAAGATGCTGAACAACAAAGGCCCCAGGGCCGACCCCTGAAAAACGCCCATGGTGTTAGCGAGTGGTCGAGAGGTCACGGCGCCTGATGACACACTTTGGGTGTGTCCGTGGAGGTAAGAATGGAACCATGTGGTGTCAACTCCATGCTGCTGCAATTTGTTCAGGAGTAGGTCGTGGTCGATGACGTCAAAAGCTTTACTTAGGTCGAGGAGGCAAAGTAGTGATATCTCCCCGCTATCGGTGGCGGAAAGCATGCGATCGGTGATGGACAGTAGCGCGGTTTCTGTGGAGTGATGGGGTTGGAAACCGTGCTGGGAAGGAGAGAGGAGATGATTGTCGGATAGGTAGGAGTAGAGCTGCTTCTGCACCACCCGCTCTACCACTTTGGAGATGACAGGTATGATTGAGATTGGACGAAAGTTTGATGGGTCAGATGGGTCGCCAGACTTGTGGATCGGGTGAATGATGGAATGTTTCCAGGAGTCGGGGAATTCGGCCAGGGTAAGTGAGGAGTTGACGATGTGAAGGATGACTTCACCGATAGCAGGGAGGACGGCTTTGATGACTCGGATGCAGATTCCGTCCGCACCGCGTGCTGGAGAGTTACGCATGGTGGCGATGGTTCGAGTAAGTGAGACTAGGTCAATAGGGGATAAGAATAATGTGCAGGCACCGACTCGCGGAAGGCGGCAGGCAGGGGCCGGGGCCGCGCCACCAGCGGCTATTTCTGCCGCAACTCGGGGACCCACAGACACAAAAAACGCGTTCAGGTCTTCGACGGTTACCTGTGGCTGAACCTTTTGCGCCGCCTTTTTGTCGCCTATGACGGCTCGCATGTTCCGCCAGACTGTGTGCGCGCCTTGCTCGCGTATGCGCTGGCCTATTGCTAAACGTGTGTCCCGGCGAATGGCGGACCGGACGGCTCGATTGAGTTATCGGTACTCGGGGGACCCTCTGCCTGCCTGGCGCAGGGTTGCGCGGCGCTGGGCCATGAGCGACCGAGTCTGGTCGGAGACTGGAGGCGCGGTGGGGTTGCGAATCCTGACATCCCGCAGCGGGGCGTGTGCGTCGAGAATCGGTAGAAAATTTGACATGAAGGAGCACCACTTGTCGGCAACGGTCGTAGAGATAAAAACTCCCCCCCCCCCCAATCAGCGGTTTGTAGAATGGCGGACCTGCTGCAAGAAGTAGACTGGGAGCAGGTTCAAGACGCCACAGTGGATGCACACTATAATTTCTTCCGTCAACACCTCGAGGCAACCATGACGCAGTGTATGCCCAAATACACGGTGGGAAGGAAGTGCAGGAACATCTATGTGAACGTAGAGGCCATGACCCTGAAGAAGAAGAAGCAGAAACTGTGGAAGAAGTACACCCGAACCCAAGGCGCCCCTGACCACCGGGCGTATGCCAAAGTGAAGAACGAACTCCGCAGCCTCACGAGGAAGTTGAGAAAGGAATTTGAACAGAATCTGGCGGTAAACATCAAACAGAACCCCAAGGCCTTCTGGCAATACGCAAACACAAGGACGAAAACAAGATCAGGCATAAGCGACCTCAAGTTCCAAGATGGCTCAGACGAGATGGCAGTGACCGATCTCGATAAGGCAGAAGTGTTAGGGAAATTTTTCTCAAGCGTCTTCACCAGAGAAAATATCATCAACATTCCGGGTCTCCAAACACGGTGGGAGGGTGCGCTTCTGGAGAATGTGGACGTGACGCCGGCGCAGGTAGAGAGCAAGCTGCGTAATCTGCGCCCGACATCCTCTCCTGGACCGGACGGAATTCCCCCGAAGGTGCTGCGTGAACTTGCTTCACCTCTGAGTCGGCCACTCTCCGACATCATCAGGAAGTCCCTGGATGAAAGCAAAGTACCAGAAGACTGGAAAGAGGGAGAAGTTGTGCCTATCTTCAAGAAGGGGGCAAAAGAAGAGCCGTCCAACTATCGACCGGTGAGCCTAACATCAGTACTGTCTAAAGTCTGTGAGACACTCATCAGGGACCAGATCATGGCACACGTGACCGAGAGTGGACAGCTGAACGACCACCAGTACGGCTTCCGCCCCAAGAGATCCTGCATCTCACAGCTGCTCGCGACACTCGATGATTGGACCAAAGAGATCGAAGAGGGCCGTTCAGTTGATGTAGCCTACCTCGACTACCAGAAAGCGTTCGATTCGGTACCCCATCGCCGTCTGCTAAGGAAGCTGAAGGACATGGGGATTGGGGGGAAGTTGTTGCGCTGGATCGAGGCGTTCCTCACGGGTCGGAGACAGAGAGTGGCGATCAGAGACAGCAGGTCCAGCTGGGCGCCAGTGCTGAGTGGCATACCACAGGGATCAGTACTGGGCCCAACACTCTTCCTGCTCTTCATCAACGACCTCCCCGGACACGTCAACAGCGGCATCAAGCTTTTTGCGGACGACACCAAAATCTACGGAAGCGTCCAGGAACGGAGTGGGCATGACCAGCTTCAGCAGGACCTCGACGCAGTCGGCAAATGGTCTGGAGTGTGGCAGATGCCATTTAACATGACCAAGTGCAATACGATGCATCTCGGGCCGAGGAACGTTCGCCAAACCTACTCCATGTTTGGAGGCCAGTTGGAGCAAGTGGAGGACGAGAAGGACTTGGGAGTCGTCGTGGACACCTCGCTGAAGTTCCGTAAGCAGGCGGCGGCGGCGATCGCAAAGGCAAACCGAGTCCTCGGCACAATCCGGCGTTCGTTTGAGCACATCGACCAGCAGACGCTCCCGCTGCTCTTTAAGACCCTGGTCAGACCGCTGCTCGAATATGGGAACGCAGTCTGGGGCCCGTTCAACGCTGAAGACGTACGACTGGTGGAACGAGTACAACGGAGGGCGACCAAGCTGGTTCGACCAATCAGACTGCTTCCGTACGAGGACCGGCTGAGAGCCCTGCGCCTGCCGTCTCTGCAGTACAGAAGACGGCGCGGCGACCTCATTCTGATCCACCAGCTGATGAACGGCCGCATCGAACTCGATAAGCAGAAGTTATTCCAGGACCCGCCGTCGGCAATCACACGAGGACACTCCCTGAAGGTTGCCAAACCGCAAGCGCAGACCAGAGTGAGACGGAACTTCTGGTCTATCAGAGCAGTGAGCGACTGGAACGCACTTCCGGAACACGTCGTTTCATCAATCACGACGAACCTCTTCAAGAACCGCCTGGACCACTACTGGGCGGACATCATGTACGATGCGCCAGGATAAGCGACAAAACACTGAAGCCAAATATGGTCAAGGAAAGCATACCCTTTTGAATTATCCACTGAGGCATAAAAACAATCAAGAGATGTAAAGAGCGGGCAAGACAGGCATTTAGTCCTCCTTATAGTCCCGTACTATAAGTACAAGTAAGTACAAGTAATAACTTTGGAATAAATAAAGGTAGATATGTATGGTAGACGCCATTTTTCTGCCCTCGTCGAGACACGTTGAATGACATGCAATATGACCTTTATAGCATTTCTTGACCTTGACCTGAGGTCAATGCTCACGTCAATTTTTGATAGCTCCCATATTGTCTGGAATTTATGACTCAATATATACTAGTATATATCATTGGAATAGTAATGAGATACTCTACAAGTTGGTATTGTTAGTTTTTAAATTTTGTACAAATTCAAAATTTTGCAATTTTCTGACATTTTGAAGCTTCTTTGGTAACGCATAGAACATCGAAATTCCAATTGTTGACAATAGCAACTTGATTAATAATCAATTATCTTTGAAATAAAGATCTAAAAGTTATGTGTTTCTACCTATAAATGGGGCAAATTGTATGCTATTTACATATCAATGTTTGATAAAACACCATGTTCAAATGCTAAAATTTGTACAGATTTATAGAAAGAGGCACAGGAATTTTAGCTTTTTATTTAGAAGATAATTGATTATTCATAAAATTGATATGCCAAAAATGGGAATTTCGATATTTTAGGGGTTACCAAAGAAGTTTAAAAATGCCAAAAAATGCAAAATTTTGCATTTTCAAAAATTCAAAAATTAACTACCAGCTTGTACGGTATCTAATTACCATTACAATGATATATACTAGTATATATTGAGTCAAATTCCAGACGACATGGGCTGTCAAAAATTGACGTGAGCATTTAACTCAGGTCAAGGTCAAGAAATACCAGAAAGAGGTCATATTGCATGTCATTCAACGTGTCTCGACGAGGACAGTAAAATGGCGTTTATTATACCTCTAGCTTGATTCATTCAACAGTTATTGGTGAATAACTTATTTTTCATTAACAAAATAGCACATAAAATGACAAAATGTGCCGTATTTATAGATAGAACCACATGCATTTTATTTCTTTAGTTGAAAGATAATTGCTCGCTCATTACATTTTGATGGTTAAAAGTCAGAATTTCGATGTACACCAAAACAAGTTTGATTTTTTTTAAAATGACATTTCAAAATTTTAAAAAGTCGAAAATCTAATAGTACCATCTTGCAGAGTAGCTCATTACCATTCCAAATATATGACAAATTATATTGCGTCATAAATTACCGGCGATATGGGCGGACAAAGATTATCCTGCTCCGCGTCACCTTGCAAAAAATGCCCGATAAAATATCTCCTGAACCACTGCTTGGCTCGCCGTAAAACTTTATCAGCTCGTTTCACATCCCCATATTACCCTATATACCAATTGTGGTCAAAATTGGTGAAATAAGGGTGTCGCCTTTTGGCCTTTAGTGGATTTCTCGTGGAATGCCCGGCAGCGAAACGTAGGTAGTCATTTTTGGAATCCGTTTTTTTTTGTGTAAGATCCCATTGGTTGGGTCAAGTATGATTTTCCGAATTTGTGCGTCTTGTAAACACCGTCTTTTTATTTCTGTGCATCTGGCCCATTATTTGTAACGAATGCACTTGACCCAATGGTCAAGTGCATGCGTTACACTCCATTGGTTGACCCAATGGAGTGGAAACATGTCAAACATCTCCACTTATCCAGTTTGTTTACGAAGTGACGCTCTGCTGGCCAGCTGACATGACTGTTACCATAAACAGCGACAGTCAGTGTCCCTGCACTTCATACCGGGTCTCACTACATGCCAGGCGTGCCAGAGACGGCTACTAGTTTAACCCGCGCATCGCTGGGGAGGGGCAAAATCTGCCCCCCTTCCCTCCCGAATTTTATCAATAACTTGAAAACTATGATAGATATCGGCGCGAAACTTTCAGTACCGTATGCTGCACCAATTATACGTCTTTTCACCAAATTTCAATGAAATTCAAAGTACTTTGAAGATAATGACGCTTTGATGACGTCATGTCATGCCATTTTTAGTGGAAAAACGATAAATGTTTGGAAAATCGTAGAAAATCTAGTTTTGCAAAACGTCACAATAAAGGAAATGACATTCTCTTTAAAATGGCTATCTCAGATTTGCGAAATTTTGCGTTTTTGACCCCCCCAAATTTTTTTAAAACTTATTTGTCCGGAACAATTTCCACTTCATTTTTATATAAAAAATGGCATATGTATATATATATTGGAGAATCATGTATGGACGATACCCAAACAAAATTTCTAAGCAATATCTTTATTTTCGACTGACTTATGGCGCCCTAAGTATAAGTATCTTATGAAGCCATTTTTGAAGTTGCGTTTTTTCTTTCTTTTAGTGACCAGATACAGACAAATAAATGTCACCGCTGTATTATGGGACAAAACTGGTCTAGAAACATGCCTATTTTTATTTAGATTAATCTATTTCAAATGTTGACCTTATGTGACCTGACCTTGACCTGAGGGCCATTATGTGGGGTTAGGTTGTGAAAATGGCTGCTACAATCGAGTTATACGTGTAAAATAACCATACATCATGTGTTGCATGGCTTTCGTAGACCTCTTGCCAATAGTGACCTTTTGTGACCTGATCTTGACCTTGACCTATGCTTACAATTTCACTTTTGCTTATGCGGGAGATACATTATACCTTTGAGAGCACTTTGTGCGGTAATAGTTGCAATTGAAGGCTTTAGATGGAAAGTATGGCCCATAAACTCAAATACCTTAATTTTGACCTTTGACCTGACCGTGACCTGACATGGGACCTTATTTTGAACATTTCGTGTATGCTTTAGATGTGTCTCATTGAAAGCTTTTGATTGCCGCCTTGCGCGTCTCGCTGCGGTTATTGGTTCTGATTTTTGTTTGTCCGAACGTTTCGAATGGACGGATTTCTGAGGTCAGGACCCGTGCTAAGCAGAGCTTGTTGCGCAGGCCCTGGCCCCTACCGTCTGATAGGGAAACTCCGGGTAGGCGGCAGAATGTAAGAGGCGAAAGTTGTACGTGCCCCGCCCTCTGACCTTGAGTGCGACCGCTGCCACCAGCCAATGGTCATCCCAGTCAGGGGCAAATAGCGAGCGCCGAAGCGACTCGAACCCGCCTGCCACACCGGGTGAGGCCAAAATCCCAGCACTCTCCCGACTGAGCTACAGGGGCGGACAAAAGATAACGAGGGGAGGCAGAATCTCCCCCCCCCCCCCCCCCAGTGTTCGGCTGAATACCCCAGCGGGGCGCGGGTTAATACGAACCAGTTCGGACGATGGCAAATTAATGTGATCATAGACTGAGACCGACTGAGACCGACTGAGAAAACAACTGAGTAGTTTGGCCCGCTAACCGGAAATGATGTCAGACATCCATCCGCATGAATCTAAGATATGACGCACTTACGATGAATGGATTCAGAGCTAGTGTGTGCGTGGTTGGGAAAATGGGATTGTGTGTAAAGTTTTTTATGTTTCTTTGGAAATCGCCTGTGTAGCGTGACATTTTCCTGTTTTCCCGTTACTTGGACGGCATATTGGTGGCATATTACCGTTCTTCAGTGGCGTACCCAGGATTCACTCCAGGAGGGGGATTTTTTTTTATCAGAGGGGCATAAGGTACCCCCACAAAAAAACTCCGAATTTGGCCCACTATTTTTTTTAGAAGGGCATATTTTCAACAAAAAAAAATCTGTAAAAATCGGGAAAAAATAATTCATTTTTTTTTCTCGACCAAACACGTACGGACCTTCAGGAGGGGGCAATTGCCCCGTTTGCCCCGCCCCCTTGGGTACGCCTATGCTCAGGTGCCTATTCATTAAAACGATGCCCATATTCACGATGTTCAGCTTATCCCACAAAACACTGAGTTGTACTACTTGTACTGATTGGTTTCTGCATTCCGGGAATAACACACCGGAACTCGTAACGAAGCGATCTGACGGGCACTAGCAGCGTAAAAGTATGCGAGCATCCAATATTGAGGGTTCAAGATTTCAGCTTCCAACGACCCGGTGGTAATTTAACGCTCTTTCCTGATTTCACGGACTTGTCAATTCCTAGTAACATGGTTGCTATATCTGACTCAATACTACTGATCAGATGTTTAGACGACAGAGCTGTGCCGTTCGTTTGATTCTTCATGCAAACTTATTTTGATGGGCCAAATTTGCCTACAGGAAGTATTGCGTGACGATTGAGGACACATATTCCATACCTAAGAAGTAAGCCTAGGAACAATGCGAAAATGCCGGTGTTTATGGCTAAAATGCACCTCTGAAGCCACAATGAAATCGATAGCACAGATCGATAGCGCCATCAAACATGACGTGTTAACCCGCTCGGCGCTGGGACCGCCGCGCCGGCCCCTCTAACGCGTGTAAGTGTCTGAAGACCTCCGGGGTGCGTTGTAAGTTGAAAATGCTGGGGGGGGGGGGGGGGGGCGTTTAGACGTCCCGCCCCCCGCCCCCTAATGTTTTTCCGAGGATAGCGGAAAAACGGCAGCGCTGCAAACGGCGGCGCTGACAAATTTGGCACAGCTGTTTGGGCATCAATTACCCACATTGTGAAAGTTATTGACCTCGGGTCATCTCAGGTCAGGTTACCAGACCAGATCACGTGACCCCACCTCCAAAAACGTTTGCCGTCGTACCACAGCCACAGTTTTTGGCCGATCGGTTTCAAACTTACAGGATTTGATCAGATAATGGGTACAGGGACCCGCAGTTGCTATGGTACACACTAACGTATGGCTTATTTTCTCCTCTAGCGTGTTTGACAGCGAATTAAACAACGACCATATATGCATTCAAACCGCATTACTGAGAGCTTCAAGTTGATATATTGACGCATTGGCTCTCCTTATCCTCCTTGGCTCTCCTTTCCTTATCCATTGGCTGCTTTTAAGCAAAAATCCGTTTTTAGCGCTTTGCGGTGGTAAAAACGGAATTTGGTTTAAAAGCAGCCAATGGATAAGGTGAACCAATGCGTCAATATATCAATTTGAAGCTCTCAGTAATGCGGTTTGAATGCATATATAGTCGTTGTTTAATTCGCCGTCAAACATACGCTAGAGGAGATAGAAGCCGGACCTTAGTGTGTACCATAGCAACTGCGGGTCCCTGTACGTACAATTTATATATCTCGGATTTGTGATATCTGTGACCTAAGGTCGGTTAAATTTCGTGACCTCCATTATAAGTCAATGGGGAAATATTCAAATGCTTCTTATTCCGAGGATACGCATGATATCAGTCCATTTCCTTCTGGATCATGTGATCATAGGCCAATCTTGATGACCCAGGTGAAATTTTTGTTCAGTGATCCCTACAGGGTCAGCCGAGGTCATCCGAGGTCATCAGTACCTTTTTTCAATAACTCGACAGAATGAAGATAGAGCAGTGAAACCGGCACCAATGTGTTTGTCTCGTCGAGACAAGTCTCCCAATATGCAGCATGACCTACTTGGGTCACCACTTGACCTTGACCTGGGGTCAAATTTCAAAGTTGACCTCAGGTGTGCCCACGCAAAATTTTGTGGCGACGTCATTGCCGACAGCACGGTCCAATTGAAACACGAGATTCATGTGGCTTTCAAAAGCCTGGAGATTGTCGGCCTCTGACGTCAAAACTGGCAGCTCTATTCGGTATGGTAATTGTCTACACTGTAGAGTCGTATGCAGTAGACATATGCAGACATCTTTATAGTTCCCACACTGTTCATACACTATCTTTTAATTTCCCCAAATACTGCTTTGTTATCGATAGTCGCTTGCGACGCGCCAATCACAGTATTATTTGGTTAGGATTAGTCAGGATACGATAACGTGCTTTGCTAGTTGACGGCAGCCAGGCCCTGTGCACTGAACAGCCCGCGCTGATTGTTACGACGCGTCCTCCCTGCTGCCGTCCATCTAACGGATGTCTACGTCACTGTCTGGGACGTAGAGATCGGACGTAGCCGGTGTAAATGGTTACAGTAGCCAGTGCTGGGTATCGTGACATCTCGTCTTTTGTCGCTACTGCTTTCCTGGGGTGTATTTATCTCGTGGTAGGCGCCAGGCTAGATAAGGCAGCACGAGTTGTCTGCAATGGTTTCTAAGCTGATGGGTGCATGTTATACCCTGCTATGTTCGTGCAGTGCTCTTCCGTATGGGATGCTATGTTTCGTGTAGGCTCGGCTAGAATCAAGCATTCTTGTTATATCCTTGGCAAAGGTGTTGTTTCAGTCACATGGGTCATATTGACGCCCGGTCCGGGAGGATACCCAATGTTGGGCTCGCCAGAAATGTGACTAAGCAACGTTCAAAGGCCTGATAAACTTAGAAGTGTCATCAGTCGGTGATCTGGTGATCTTGCAGCGTGCGTCGAGTCACCTGCGGCTCGACTTGAACCATGACCGGGCCCGGGACCGGGGGCAGCTCGGCCGGGCGCAGCGTCGCCGTGTGCCGCGCTGATCCACCAGTAAACACTGTAAAGATTGCAGCTGGTGACGCGGCGTCGCGGCGTGGCGGCTTGGTGCGGTCCACTGAGAGCTGTTCCCGGTCCAGCATCGGACCACGCCGCTCTGCTGCTATCAGGGCCGATAGCAGCAGCCGGGACGGGCCGGGACGGAGCGCCGCCCGATCCCGAGCGTGCCTCGAGCCCCGCTCACCGCTCACCGCTCACTGCTCACCGCTCACCGCTCACCGCTCACCGCTCACCGCTCACCGCTCACTGCTCACCGCTCACCGCTCACCGCTCACCGCTCACCGCTCACCGCTCACTGCTCACCGCTCACTGCTCACTGCCCACAGCTCACAGCTCACAGCTCACAGCTCACAGCTCACAGCTCACTGCTCACTGTTCACAGCTCACCGCCCACTGACCCCGCTCACCGCTCACCGCTCACCGCTCACCGCTCACCGCTCACCGCTCACCGCTCACCGCTCACCGCTCACCGCTCACCGCTCACCGCTCACCGCTCACCGCTCACCGCTCACTGCTCACTGCTCACTGCTCACTGCTCACTGCTCACTGCTCACTGCTCACTGCTCACTGCTCACAGCTCACAGCTCACAGCTCAAAGCTCACTGCTCACATCTCACAGCTCACAGCTCACTGCTCACTGCTCACTGTTCACAGCTCACCGCCCACTGACCCCGCTCACCGCTCACCGCTCACCGCTCACCGCTCACCGCTCACCGCTCACCGCTCACTGTTCACAGCTCACCGCCCACTGACCCCGCTCACCGCTCACCGCCCACTGACCCCGCTCACCGCTCACCGCTCACCGCTCACCGCTCACCGCTCACCGCTCACCGCTCACCGCTCACCGCTCACCGCTCACCGCTCACCGCTCACTGTTCACCGCTCACCGCTCACCGCTCACTGTTCACCGCTCACTGTTCACCGCTCACGGCTCACGGCTCACCGCTCACCGCCCACTGACCCCGCTCACCGCTCACCGCTCACCGCTCACCGCTCACCGACCCCGCCCGGCGTGTTTCAGCTGATTGGCTTCGTGGTCGCCTACCGCTACCGGAACCAGATGGACCCGAGCCGGGGCCAGTCGCTCGACTAGGTAGCCTGCTGCCGCCGCCGCCGCCGCCGCCGCCGCCGCCGCCGCCGCCGCCGCCGCCGCCGCCGCCGCCGCCGCCGCCGCCGCCGCCGCCGCAGTCGCAGTCGCAGTCGCAGTCGCAGTCGCAGTCGCAGTCAGCAGCCAGCAGTCAGCAGTCAGCAGTCAGCAGCCAGCAGCCAGCAGTCAGCAGCAGCAGCAGTGCCGCAGCCAGCATAGCCGTCACCCTGCATTCCCGCTTGTGATAGGGTCCCTAAGACGCACGGACAGAGAGGGGAGGGAGCGTGCCGTGACAAACTTGTAGAGGGGCGAGCGGCTGGTTCGGATAGTGTCATGTGTCGGGAAAGCGTCAGCCACGCCTGGTCCCCACACTCAGCAGCTGATTCCCGGTCCGGGGTAGGCACCCGTACGCGCCCCGAGGCCGAGTCCCGGTCGCAGGGGGGGGGGGGGGGGGGCGGCTCGTCCCCGCTCGCCGCGCCCACTCCGAGCATGATCTCTGTCGCAACGGACGCCGCCCGGGGATGCCGGGCCAATATGTCGGAACTGGAGGCGGACTACCATAGCGCAGCCGTGTGTAGTGGACAGAGCGGGAGCCCACCGCGCGCGGCCAGCGGGACCCCGTGTAGTGGGCAGAGCGGGAGCCCACCGCGCGCTGCCAGCGGGACCCCGTGTAGTGGGCAGAGCGGGAGCCCACTGCGCGCTGCCAGCGGGACCCCGTGTAGTGGGCAGAGCGGGAGCCCACCGCGCGCGGTCAGCGGGACCCCGTGTAGTGGGCAGAGCGGGAGCCCACTGCGCGCTGCCAGCGGGACCCCGTGTAGTGGGCAGAGCGGGAGCCCACCGCGCGCGGTCAGCGGGACCCCGTGTAGTGGGCAGAGCGGGAGCCCACCGCGCGCGGTCAGCGGGACCCCGTGTAGTGGGCAGAGCGGGAGCCCACCGTGCGCGGTCAGCGGGACCCCGTGTAGTGGGCAGAGCGGGAGCCCACCGCGCGCGGTCAGCGGGACCCCGTGTAGTGGGCAGAGCGGGAGCCCACCGCGCGCGGTCAGCGGGACCCGAGGTGGTGAAAAATCGACGAAAATTGGCCGCATCATCACGAAAACTATCAAATTTTTGCTGCACAAAACACTGATTCATTTATCTATTGAAAGATTGCGAGGACCTTACGCCCGAGACCTTTCTGTAGATTTATACCATCTGTGGTTTTTCGTACGATGATTTGGACAGTTTCCGTAAATGTGCGACGCAAGTTTTCGTCGATGTTTTTTTCACGTTGGGTCTCTGCCATGGTTTGCTTCCGGGGGCTGTTTAGTGTTACTCATGTCTATGGGATTACGGGGGGCGCGGTACTCCGGGGTCATGTACTACTTGTTGTGACGGGGACGCGTTTCTTTTCTGCGGGGCGTCGGGCTGGTGGGTCAGTTGTGTTCGGTTCGGTCGGGACTAGTCATGTTTGTTGTCCCGTCAGCCGCCCGCCAGAGGCAAACGTGATCATGTGCACTCCGTGGCAGCGTTCATTGTGTTATAATTTATTTGTTCTGGGTAAATAAATGTATCGAACGTTGCCAGTGTCTCTGTATCATGATCGTCCCATCGTTAACTCATTGAGAGCAAGCTTGTTTTATTCGGCCAATGTGATTTTTGGACCACTACTGTCTACTGATGTTGATGTCAGTCATTATTTTGTAATTCGCGTTCCGGGACCGTGGTGCATTTTTGCCACGTTGACGGTTTTATCCAACTAGACCTTTCTATGATGCGGAATCCTGATGACCGTTTCCGCCATTTTCATCATTGATTTCCGATGGCGTTTGGTGTTCAGCGCTCAGTAGCATCGCCTCGTCGAGTGAAGCCGCCTCGCCCCACTCCATCGGCAGGTACAGGGGGCACGGGGCGGGACAGTGGCCGGCACTCTGTGCGCGTGACGTCACTCAATCGACACCTCACCCGCGGGGAGCCGACCGGCACTGCCGTCGGGCCAGTCTCATAAATCTGCAGCGCAGATACTACGAACCGTGAATGCATGCTATGCAGAACATTAGACGTAATATAGTCATCGCATGCCTTCAAACCTTGATGCAAAATGATGTGTCAGCAAAATCTGTGGAGTTCGCAACACATTACAAAAAGCGTAGCTATATCAATTCCGCATTATGGTGCTGCCTTTCTGTGTGCGAGACGCGTTGGGCGCCAGCTGTGGGGGCTCTAATTATCACACCTGCCGTTCGAAACTCCGGGCCTCCAACTCTGACTCATTGGACACTGATTCACTCATTCCCTGACTCACTCATCCCAACTGCAAACTGTTTGAACTCACTCTCAACTGAGTTGAGAGTGAGTTCAACTCGCAGCAACTCACAGATACAGAGCAATCTACTCACTACAGCGAATACAGCGAAATAGGTCGAATGGATGACGCGCCGCATTGACGGAGGGCATGTCGTTGCCGTCACTTCCATCGACCTACGTCGCGCCTTCGACAGTGTTGATCATATGGCGTCCTCCTAACGAAGCTGAACTGGTACGGGATCGATCCAGTGTTGAGTGTGGTTCGAGAGCTATCTTGGTGGGCCGGCGGCAGGTGGTGAGAGGTGGTTCCTTGTCTCTCCCACTGTCCCACGGAGTCCCGCAGGGCTCGTTAGTTGGCCCTATCCTCTTCAGTGTCTTCACGAACGACCTACCTTCCTATCTCCCCCACGGTCGCCTTATTTCTTATGCCGATGATACCCAACTCTTAGACTCTGCACGTCCTGATGACATTACTTCACTTAAAACCCGGCAGGAGGAGACCATTCTCACAGTTCAATCCTACTTCACTTCAAATTCCCTGAAAATGAAACCGACCAAGACAGTTTGCTCTTTGTCGGCACAGCCCAGAACCTTAAGAAAACCGCATCCTTCCAACTTAACATATCTGGTCATGTACTAACACCATCCCCGTCCGTGAAGATGCTGGGAGTGACGGTCGACTCAAACCTATCCTGGAAAATGCACATCTCCAACGTAGTCAAAAAGTGCAATTCCATCCTCTTCCGTTTGTATCAAATTCGCCACCATCTCACACCCGATGTCCGTCAACTCCTTATCCAATGTCACGTCTTCCCACATATCCTTTATTGCCTCTCATTATGGGGTGGAGCTGCTCAGTGTCATTTGCACAAGGTGCAGAGGGTGATTCATTTCGGGGCCAGGATTGTCTCCGGAGCGCGTGCTTGTGACCATATCTCACCGACCGTAAAGGTCCTGGGCTGGCGCAGCGTGGGTCACGTATCACCCACCGAGACAGCATTGCTGTACACAGGACACTGAGCGATCCGCGTGCTCCGGAGGAAATCCGCGCGCTTTTCACAAGGAGAGCCGCTTTATCGCAGCGCACAACCCGGGCGACGTTGGCGGGAATGTTGGAGCCGCCAGCTTTACGCCTGTCGATGTCGCGCCGGGTATTTTCTTTTCGAGCGGCCTCATCCTGGAATCGCCTGTCACCTGCCACCACTGGTTCCCGGACAAAATTCGAGTTTTTACGCCTTTTAGACCAATGTGTTAAGTGATTGGAATGGTTATGTTTCTGCCTTTTACTACGTGTATTTTATTTGTGCCGTGGCTTACTGTCTGTTTAGAACCACCGTTTTACCACCGTATCATGTCATGGATCAAACATTAACCCACCGTGTGGAATGATCTACCAATAAACTGAACTGAATAGAACAATCAGGACAGTACCAATCGCAAATCCATCGGGTGAGCAGGCCCGGCAGGGCGACTTCAAATAGTGGGCCCACTATAACCGAGTTGCCCTAAAGCCGAAACAAATCATCGGCATCTTGAGACCAATTTTATTGTGCTATTTTCGTTTTGTTTTCTGTTTCATTTTGCGGTTGTGCTTGGGGTCTTTCCACCAAAGCGAAATGGAACCGTAACACACTGCCTGGTATGCGCATTGCGAAATATTGTATTTGGATTCAGGTGTGAAATCGATAACGTTTCGTGCGGAGGGGTTCGTGACAGCTGTGCCGCCTATGGGACCAGTCCCATTCAAACAAAGGAGGTATGTCGATATATCGACAGAACAGCACCTGGCAAAGGGCGAGACTCGACGTGGCGCGCAGTAGAATAGAGTATTGAGTTTGACCGGATGCCTTGGCAAACATCGAACAGTAGGTCCGCGTCCAGTTCACCGCCATGTTGAAACATCAGCGTTGTGATCTGACAATATATCGAACTTTATAGGTGGTCTATCATGCATTACATCGAAATCGTCCAGGCTCCTTTGAGCTGCTGACTGCTGTTTGAATTGTCTGCTCACTGCTGGCGTGAATACTCAGAATAGCCGTCCCCGGAACGGTACCTTGGTCATAGAATGGGGCCATTCTACTCTGGTCTGACTCCTCGATAGATGTCGCTACTTGTCTGTATTGGTGACGCTACAATCGTCGATGTCCACAGTGATTGCATAATGTATGTGCTCCGATTTGATCCGATACCATGACATCGCAGTACATTGCATGTAACCATGACTAGATCGTGGGCAAAACGAGCCCTAAATTGCAAGAACAATGACCATTAGACATTCTAGACTGTGTGCACAGCTTTTCATGCCACATACAATTTAATTATTCGTGGGATTAGCCTTCTTTTATGCAGGTAGAGTAAGGTGATTTGAAGGGGCGATACTGGTGGAGGGGGGTGCAACCTCGGATGGGCCCAAGAGGCTCTTTGTTGCACTTTTCTTTTATGTCTTTGTCTAATTTAATATGAGATGGGTGTCACGGTGGGTGCCACCGCGACCTGTCCTCTGGGGGTGGTCAAAACGTGGCTGCAGTCGTCACACAGCGGGTTTGAGCTGCGCGTACGGTTAGGTTGGGAGGACACCAAGCACCGGCACTTCTTCCAAACGCTACATGTGGTGTTGACAGAGGAGGATCACTGTGGCTTGTACCGTGGCCTTGGCACCGTGGCCATGGCACCCAGCTGGTCCGACGGATTCAAAACACAGCTGTCATGATGTCCAAGTGCGAGACGGTCGTCTATCTGCTCACAGACAAGTCCGACGAGCTGGACTCATTGCACGAGGAGGAGGATCCGCCAGGGCGCGGGCGTCAGGCGGGCTTCCGTGTGAGCTGCGCGTAGCGCCGCCGCCGGTACTGCCACCAGTGCCGCTGTGCGCGTGGATGAAGCGTGAGGCGGCAGTCGCCCGAGGCGCTGAGGGGTTTCCGTCGGACGGGCGGCCGCCTGGCGTCGGCGCTGTCGTTTTAACTGCGCCTTACGACCGCTGCACGTCACCACCGTCGGGCGCCTGCCGCTAGTCGAGCCGGACGCGGCGACAGACGGCTGACATGTCACACCTTCCCGAGGCACTTTCACAATGGCAGTTAGTCATTATAGTCATGGGATTGGTGTTTTGTGTTGGTGTTTTGTTGTGCATGTGTTTGTTTTCAATCAGGTTTGTGTTGGGTGTGTAATGTGTATGCAGTTAAATACAGTTCTAAACCTACACTATCGCTAAATCAGTGGTGTACGCAGGATTCCATTTCGGGGGGAGGGGGGTCAGAGAAGACTTGTCAACGATTCATATTTGTCATGAGTCGATTCACAGTCATTGGCGGATCCAGGGGGGGGGGGGGGGGCAGGTGCAAAAGCCCCCCCCCCATCCCACGCTCGAGGGGGGCGGCAATAGAAATTAGTTCCCCCCCAAAATCCGCTGAAACTGGCCATGAACAATGGGTACTGACTGCGAAAAATTACCTTTTGCGAGAGAAAAAAACTTTTCCCTCCTCGTTCGTGTTTCCTCGTTTTGTAGCATTTTGGTAGCAGGAGGGAAAGTGGCGCGTGCATATTTGGAAATGTCGAATGCAAAATCCAGACCCATCATAAGTCAGCCAAAACTAAAGATATTGCTTTGAAATTCGGTTTGGGTATTGTCTATATATAGAACCGGAATATATATTGGAACCGGAACTGGAATATACAAAAACCGGAATATATATTGGAGAACGAAGTATACTTCGTTCCCCAATATATATTCCGGTTTTTGAATATGTTTGGAAATTTCGATTTCGTGGATTTTTTTTTCTCTCCAATTTTTTGTTCTTCATAAAATCATATAAAATATAAAATCATATGAAAAAGCCGGAATATGTATTGGAGAACCAAGTATGGACGATGCCCAAGCCAAATGTCAAAGCAATACCTTGAGTGTTGACTGACTTATGGCTCCCTAAGCAGTGGCGCCGCCACTGCCGCCACTGCCAATTTCTGCGTACGGTACGCATAAATTCACAAAGGACCAGGTCATTGCCCTGAGGGGCGTCACCCGATCGACAGGGCCGCCACCAATATTGGCGAAATTTTGCGGGGGGGGGGGGGGGGGGGGCTCTCCTTGCGCACCGTGTGGAAGGAGAGTCACCATGGCCGGAGGGGCGCCGTCACTCGCCGGAGGGGCGCTGTCACTAGCCGGAGAGGCGCCGTCACTCGCCGGAGGGGCGTGGTTACTGGCCGGAGGAGCGCCGTCACTGGTCGGAGGTGCGCCTTCACTGGCCGGAGGGGCGCTGTCACTAGCCGGAGGGGCGCTGTTACGGGCCGGAGAGGCGCCGTCTATGGCAGAGGACGCCCTCACTGGCCGCAAAAGTGCCGTCACTGGCCGGGGGAGCGTCCTCACTGGCCGGAGTGGCGCCGTCACTGGCCAGAGGGGCGTCGTGACTGATCGGAGGGGCGCTATCTTTGCATGGGCGCCTCGGGTTCAAAGGACCAGGTCATGACCTGCATGACCTGATACTCGGTACGTCACTGTCCCTAAGTATGATGGGTCTTGACTTTGTATTCGACATTTCCAAATATGCGTGGCGCGTTTGGCGCTATTTTCGATCTGGAGCGATTCCTACAACCAACGTAAGTTAAAAAACGTCGTGTTTTGGCGCCAAAGTTTATAGCGCTGAATAGCGTGCGTGGAACGCATTTCGACGGTATTTGAGGAATTGTGACTGGGGCTTGGGTATCGTTGTTTTCCTTTTCCCTGTAAACATGTAGCCCAATACAATTCACACTTTGTGAATGCGTAGGTAAAGTTAATATTTTCCATTGTCAAGTTCATTTTAAATTACTATAGCTTGAGATGGCTACTTTGGCCTCAGGTCAGATCCAGAGTAATTTCAGGTACCAATTTTAAATCTGAACCCATTTTGCACCATGCTTAGGTACCTATCCCGGCGCATTTTATGGGTGCTATGAGTAGAGGTCTCACAATTTTTAGCATTTCCAACTAGTCAAGATCAGACTCAGCATGAACTCAGCTACACAAATATTTGAAAGCGACAAAAGAGGTAAAATTGTGTTTGCCTGTTTTTTTACCACTGGCGGATCCAGGGAGGTGGGGGGGGGGGCATTAGGGGCAAATGCCCCCCCCCCCCCCTCCCACAGGAACATGGCGGGCATTCAATACAAGGATGTCTCCCGCCCGCGTGTTCCTGCATTGGTTGTAAAAAGTGATAATTAGGAAGAAGAAAAAATCCCCTCCGGTCAATGACTTTCGCTTGGAGGACCCGACCCCACCCCCCCCCGCTTAACGACTTTTCGCGCTGACGACCCGGCTCCACCCCCCCTCCCCCGGTCAACAACTTTTCGCTGATAAAGCGGAGCGAAATTTTAGCCCCCCCCTCGAACTTCTCGAACTCTAGATCCGCCAGTGTAGGAAAAGGTGGGTACCCTTTGAGTATTTTTCGTGTGCAAATAGGTGTGCGTGTACTGTGTGGTACACGCAAAACCAAAGTATGAGGTAGGTACCTTATCCAAGTACTTTGGTACATACCTATTAAAGGAAATAGTTCACCTTCGGATTTTTTTCTTCAGAACACGATTTTATTATATTTTTTAATACAGTTTCTTTTTTTATTTTTAAAAATGGTCCTACATCGCGCCAATTCAGGACAGAAGGTTGTAAATTATTGATTTTATGGTGTGCGTTATTGGTCTGCGCATGCTCCATGGCAGTGCTGGCACTTTCAGACAGTACGGTACATCATATATGCGCCGTATTCCTTCGCCAAAAAGTCCAATATCTTCGGCTGGAGAGTCTTTTCAGCCAAGAAAAGTTCCAGATAAGGATTTCTCAACACGGGCTACAAAACTGCTATTTCAGTTCAAAACCCATGTTGAAGGTGAATTATTTCCTTTAACCTTACCAGTACCAATGTACCTAGTTCAGTTAGGGCTGATTGAACAGTGGCTGTGTCCAGGCACGTAGCCAGAGGGGGGGGGGGGGGGGGCGGCGGGGGCGGCCGACCCCCCCCCCCCCCCGGAGCAGCGCGCCGAAAAGGGCCGACGAGACCGCGCGAAGCGCGGTATCATGGGCTCTTTACCACGCGAAGCGTGGGCTTTAGATAGTTTAGAGGACTTCAGAGGCCCTTTAGGGCCACCAGGGAAAACCAGAAAGCCCTTTGGACGTTCAAAAGAGCCCTGTGCATGTAAGAGAGGCCCCTGGCCAGACCGAAAGGGCCCCTGAGCGGGTCAGAATGCCCCCTGAGCGGGTCAGAAGACCCCCTGAGCACGTCGAATGGACCCCCTGAACACGTCGAATGGGCCCCTAGACAGCACATAGGGGCCCCTGGGCAGGTCGAGAGGCCACTGAGCATGTCGACAGGGCGACAAAGCAGCCAGCGCAGTCCCTTGCCAGGTCGTAAGGGGCCCCTGAGCAGGTTGGAGGGCCCCTGGACTGACCAGAGGGCCCATGTGAAGTTAAAAGGGCCACTGTGTAGATCAGAGGGGCCCCTGCCCAGACCGAAAGGGCCCCTAGGTGGGTCAGAAGGTCCCCTGAACATACCGAATGGGCCCCTAGTCAGCACTGACGGTCCCCAGGGTAGGTCGGAGGACCCTCGGAGCATGTCGCAAGGCGACAAAGCAGCCAGTGCAGTCCTTTGTCAGATCGGAAGGGTCCCTTAGAAGGCTGGAGGGCCCCTGGAGAGACCAGAGGGCTCCTGTAAAGTTCAAAGGGCCCCTGTGCAGATCAGAGAGGCCCCTGACCAGACCGAAATGACCCCTGGGCGGGTAAAAGGGCCCCCTGAACATGCCGAATTGGCCCCTAGCCAGCACGGATGGCCCCAGGGCAGGTCGGAGGGCCCCTTGAGCATGTCGACAGGGCGACAAAGCAGCAATCGCAGTCCGACCAGAAGAGTCGCTGGGCAGAACGGAGGGGCTTCTGGCAAGTCAGAGGGGCCCTTGGCTAGACCGACAGGGTACCTGGGCCGGACGGAGGAGCCCTTGAACATGCCGGATGAGTTCCTAGCCAGACTGGAGGGGCCCTGGGAAGGTCGGATGGGCCCCTGAGCATGTCGGCAGGGCGACAAAGCATCCAGTGCAGTCCCTGGCCAGATCGGAAGGACCTCTGAACAGGCTGAATGGGCCCCTTGACACACAAGAGGGGCTTCAGATAACACAAAGTTTTACACAATGAAACAAACTCATCGGATTTCGTTAATGTGTACATTAAAGGGAAATATGACCCTTTGATTTGTTAGCAACACTTTATTTGGCTACCGTTATGGTATTAAAATGATGTGATCTAAATTTAAGAATTAAATACAATTATTCCCTAATTCAAAGTTGGAAATTTGGGGAAATTATTGATCGGTATTTTCCCTCCACTATTGGAAAGCGACACATCTGGCGCTTTTGTATCAATCTGTTCAACGTTGTTGAATGGGCACTTCGAAACAAATCGCCGACACTGAATAGGTCGCCGTCGACGTGCATCGATGAGCCTCCGATTGAATTGCCAGTGTTTTCAATGGTTGTTAATTGTAAATGATTGGCGGGTATATAATCACAACAAGCAGAACGCAAAATATATTTACACACCATTGCGTAAAGAAAGCAATACGGGAAAAGCCCGGAGTTTAAGGGAAACCGAAAAGTAGGTACTTGGCAAGAACCGGTCGTTAAAGTGTGGAACGCTTATCAAGATTAACTTGAAATATCTCTCGGAAGGAATTTTTATATGCAAAATCCGATGAATTGACGTCATATTTTGGCCTTGTCTGTTGATTTCAAGTGCTAACTCCATTTTTGTGGGAAAAGGTCATTATTTCAATTTCACCCTATTCCCAGATTCTGCCCCCCCCGGTCGTTTTTCACTTGCCGATTCTAAACCGTTAGGCCTAGCGTCCCGAAACTTTGTGACTTTTCCCAAAATTGAATGGTGCGTGTTTTTTCAAAATATTGAAAAAATCGGTTCAGCAGAGGCGGTTCCAGGCTAATGTTTTGGGGAGGGTGTTACGAATGCGGTTTTGCAACGAATACTTCCTTTGTGATTTGCAGTGCAATCAATGCGTCAGAAACAATTTCAATTCAATATGCATCATATATACTGAGATTTTACATATTGTTTTTTGGGGCAGAGGCGCACTCAGCATAAACAAAATGGGAAGCGATACCCACCCTCAAATTAGGTCCAACTTTAAATTAGTAAGATGACAAAAGCGTTACGCGCATGGTGCCCTCCCATGTTTTTCCTGGATCCGCCTATGCGCAATATATAAAATTTAACAAATTACGGCATATAATGCCCACATGTGACGTTTATGTCGTCCTAAACAATCACGAACAGCACATATTTTGTTTCTCAGAAAATCCCCCCCCCATTGTACATTCCCTGAATACGCCTATTTTGTGTTGTCTTTTGATATGTTAAAGACCAGAACATTTGAAGTCAAAAACGTTTGGGGCATGCAAATCGGTCGAGACACATGGCCGCAATGACCTTTCAAAAAACACCCCAAATTTGCGTTTTTTTTTGGCCCCCTGGCTCCCCATTTTTGAACAAAACAAAAATGTTGGGGTCCAAAAAGAGATCTTGTCATGTCGAATGGAATGGCGTTTTCCCCATCGAAATATACCGAGTGGTTCTCGAGATCTCTGGGGGGGGGGGGCATAATCTGCCCCCCCCGCAGGTTAACGTAATTCTGACCGCCCGCAGGGAATAGGGTTAAGGACTGAGCTAAAAGAAACTTTCCCTTATACAAGGTGTTACAATTGTATTTCATATAAGTAAATGCGTAAGTTTCGATCGAATTTCAATAGTTTTGGGGCATGACCCGATTCCCTTCCCCCTCAATGGCCCCCGCCTCTGGCTATGAGCCTCGACTGGTCTGAGAAGGTCCATGCTATGCCTGATGTGACCTAACGTATTGCCCCATACTAACTGGGTTTTATTCTATAAAATTCTACCTTTCGGCCGGTCCCACTTGATAAGTTATGGGGAGCAAAATCTTATGTTTGCCTCCCCAATTGCTTGAGTGGGGGACAGCGGCTCCCCTGCCTCCGCTTCCACCGCCCCTGGGTTCGATCCACCACACCTAGCCATCTGAACCCAAACCCAAAACTATGAACTACATGGATTCCCTCGGCTCTGGATCCAGTTAACTTAATACACGTGATACGGTGGGTCTACATATTTTACCTCGCCTCTCTACTTGCAGTATTTCGTTGACTAGGTAGGTATTGCCAGTATCGTTACCAAACTTTCAGTAGCCCTCTCAAACCAACCGAGGGCCGCCGGAGGGCCCGCTCGGGCCGCCGGAGGGCCCTCTGAAGTATGAAAGAGGACCTCCAGATCGGCCAAGGACCCTCTCAGGTCCGACAGAAGCCTTCTCAGACCGACCCGAGGGCCCTCTCAAATGGACCAGGGGACCTCTCAGACCGACATAAGGCGCTCTCAGACTTGGAAAATACCGTCTCGGATCAGCCGCAGGCTCTCAGCCTAGCTAAGGCCCTCCTAGACTGGCCAAGGGCCTCTCAAACCGGTCTATGCATCTCTCAGGTTGCCTATTAAATGCCCTCTTACACAAGCCGAGAGCCTTCTTAGGTCGGTCGAGTTCTCTTGTGACCTGTCTGGGACCTCTTTGACCAAGCTCTCAGGTAGGTCTGTGAAATGCCTTCTCAGACCGGCCGAGGACATATGACCGGTCACTGAGGGCATAGGACCCAGGGCACTGTAAAAGCCTGACCGAGGCCTCTTTCTGACCAGTTGAAATATCTTATCAAGACCCGCCGATGGCTTCCTTAGGCCTCTGACCGGCTGACCACAGGAAGGGCCGCAGTCTCAAAAAGGCCCTGACGTCTAGGAGATTGCTTGTCCTCCCCTGAAACTACAATCCGCCGCCAATGGTGGAACCGAATGTCCAAAAATGCCAGCTATCAGTCCAGCATCACAAATCACTGCCCGGAGCCCCCTACCAAACATGCCGCGTAACTGTCAGGAGATGGGATGAGATCGTGAAATTGCTTATATTGTCAGAACACCAGTCAGAATAGATACTTTCCGCACAAAAACTGAAGTGGTATTTCTTAACAAATTACCACCGAGTCTTATTCACTTAGTTAACAGTTCTTTTCCTTTAGATCTACGTCAATTGAAGTTTTTCCTTTCGCCGATTCGAGTATGCCGTTTTTATACAGACACGATGACAATTACCTGCCTCCCTCCCAGTGACCCGATTTCAGCTCGACTGGGGGGGGGGGGGGGGGCATCTTCACTGGGGTGGGGCTGCGCCCCCTCAGTTAACATGTTAGAGGAGGCCCTGCATCAAACCCCAGCTCAAAGTCCAAACATCACCCTGACCGGGCCCCATGCCATGCCTTTGCCAGCACCGGGCCCCTGCCTCGATCGGGCCTGACCAAGACCGGGCCCCTACCAGAAACGGATCCGCATCAAGAATCTGTAAGGACGGGACCCTGTTGTGACCGAGCTCTCGTCCTAACCGGGCCCCATATCACGCTTTGTCAGCACCGGGCCCCTGCCTCGATCGTGCCTGACCAAGAACGGGCCCCTATCCATAATTTGCAAAGACCGAGCCCTGTTGTGACGGGGCCCTCGACCTGACCGGGTCCCATATAACGCCTCTGCCAGCACCGGGGCCCTGCCTTGATCGGGCCCCTACCAGGAACGGGCCCATATCAATAATTTGCAAGGAGCGGGCCCTGTTGTGACCGGGACCTCGTCCTGATCGGGCCCCGTATCACGCCTTTGCCAGCACTGGGCCCCTGCCTCGATCAGACCTGACCAAGACCGGGCCTCTACCAGAAACGGGCCCGCATCAAGAATATGCAAGGACCGGGCCCCATATCACGCCTTTGCAAGCACCGGACCCCTGCCTCGATCAGGCCTGACTCAGACCGGACCCCTGCCAGGTATAGGCGAGAATACGGGCCCCTCATAAAATTCGGGGGGGGGGGGGGGGTCAGCTGACCCTTTGAACCACGCTGCGTGCGCCACTGCGCTAAATTTATGTGCTGCTTAGTTGAATATTTTGCAAGAACCGCAAAATGTCAACTTCGGAGTAGACTGGTTATCGCCAAGGGTTTTGGGTAGCATTTCAATTGCGACTTTATTTGGAACTTGAATGAACCCTTCACTTGTCGGCTTATAACAAACATTTTAGGAATTAATTCAATCCGATACTTAGGATAGACAATTTGCCATTTTAACTTCGGATTTAATAAATAAATAGGTATTTGAAGATTGCTTCATGCAAATTAACTTCAAATATTCTGTGCAGGGAACAGTTCCTCAATTTGTATCATTCATTATTCAGAGAAATGTTCTGCCTCTACAAATGTAGAAGGCCGTAGCTCATGTGAACCTTGATTTGAAATTATATACCGGTCCGCGGAATCATGATATCATAGCGAAGTCAACGCCCGCCCGCGCACTCATGAGTATCAGCACCAGGGGTTGTAGGATCCTATTCAGTTGGGGGGGGGGGGGGGGGGGGGGGGGGGTCAGCCCCCCAACTTGGACGAGGAAGTGGGTCAAATCCGGGAGAAACCTGTATTTTGTGGATTTGTATGGCATTTTAAGCGATTTTTCCCAGCTCAGCTCCCCAAACTTTTCTGGAAAAGCTATTAGCTACGCCCCTGCTCAGCACAACAAGCAACGCTCTTAAAACCCCACGAAAAGTCTACGGTTCCACAATGTGTGAGAATGGTCAATGGAATGGGCACAACACAATAGGCAACTCTGGGCTGACCGTTCCCTAATAAACATCACCTAAATATTTAATGACGTTAAATCAGGCTGACCAAAACGGTTACGTAGGAGTCTTGTCGTGCTAATTATAACAACGTTCCACCTCGATGATGCTGGCGATTTTCGCGCTGGGCTGCGGTCGGTCACTAACCCCACATACAGCGACACAGCGGGGGGTCGCTGTTTATCTGCGATCGCTCAGCTAACCCGGTGTGTCGCCGCCACTAGACGTATAATTTCAGTTTAATCGGTCGGTAATCGGTCGGTAATCGGTCGGTAAATTTGTGTGACGGGTATGGTGTGGATCACACTCGGATTTTTTCTTCGAATCGAGAAAATTAGTAGAATGTTCCCATATTTTCTGGAAACGTTAAATTGGAACGTTAAATTGGAACGTTAAATTGAAACGTTAAATTGAAACGTTAAATTGGAACGTTAAATCGGAACGTTAAATTGAAACGTTAAATTGGAACGTTAAATTGGAACGTTAAATTGGAACGTAAAATTAGAACGTTAAATTGGAACGTTAAATTGGAACGTTCAATTGGAAACGTTTACAGTCTGGTGGCAGATTACATCGGCATCAGATTCGGCATACATGTGGTTGGCCTGGATCGGCGGGTTCGACGCGATCATGCAATGTAAAACAAGTTGATTGACTGCACCAGAATTACTGCACCAGAAGGTAGCACGTCAGTCGGAGACGGCTAACTTTCAGTCGGTTACCTAGGAAGTGCAGAACGCAGATCCGATGGCCACTTTAAATCAGGACCGCGCCATCTGGTACCTGAAGTATCTGTCGGTCAATTACTGTCAAACTAGGGTCAGCTCATCGTGTGACGGGTGTAATGACAGATTAAATGCCTTTTTACTGAACGTGCATGAAGCAGGTAACTGAGGAATGTTTATATCAGGCTATCGGAAGCCACTAGAGGCCTGCTGGGAATGCTCGTGGTAGTTCGGTACCACATCATTCAATATTCGGTTACTCGACAACAGGAAACACTAATTATCTTCGGAATTATTTTGTTCCCGATCTCTTGGGTTACACGCTTTAACCCTCGCCCTACGGGAGTTTTTTTCTTCTCACCTTCGCCCTAGGGGGGGGGGTCCTAAAAGACCCCCTGTTAACTTCCAAACCAAGCAAGATAGAGCAACGCAGTAAGAACCAACATGTGGCCTGTCATGTTTGAAATCTAACAGTATAAAAATTTTAGGTTTCGGGTTAACGAGTGACCTTCCAGGTCAAGTGAATGACCTCGATCGACGACGTCCAGAACAGCGATTTTGCTTTGTCAGAAAACCTCAAAGTTATAAATTGATAAATGTAAATAAAAAGGCATGTTCCTAGACCAATTTTGTCTCAGAAATACAGAAAAGGTGATTATTTATTCGTATCTGGTAAAAAAAGTAAAAAAAGTAATTAAAAAAATGACGTAATAAGTTTCTTACACTCAGGGAGCTATCACTCAGTCAAAAATAGAGATATTACTTTGAAATTTGGTTTGAGTATTGTCCATACTCAGTTTTCTCACATTATTCCGTTTTTTAGCATCTTTGAAAGTTTTGATTTTGTGGTGGTTTTTCCCCCAAAAATCAGTTTTTGTTCATTTTAGGAGTAAAAAACTCAATTTCGAAAATCCGAGATTGCCATTGTAAAGCAAATTACATTTCGTATCTTCTCTTAATTGCGTTTGCAGTTTGCCTCAAAACTCTGTTTTCTACGATTTTTCAAACATTTATCGTTTTTCCGCCAACATGACGTCATCAAAACATCATTATCTCCCAAATATCTCGACCACTTTCAATTCAATTTTTACAGCATATGTATAATTGCTCAGTTACTAAGTTACTAAAAATTTCAGCAAGATGCACCGCATGTGTAAAAAGGTATGCAAGAAAAACCTCAGGGGGGGGGGGGGGGGTCGTTTTAGGACCGGGGGGGGGGGGGGGGGTCCTAGGGTTAAAAGGCAGTTAAACTATTTTGTCAATTTTAAATACCGCTTTAGTTATCATGGTTACAATAAAAATGACTAAATCATTAAGGTGTTTTATCGTTAAGGTTACATTCGGCGTTGGCCTTCCGCGTATTTAAACTTGTATTGATATAACAAGCAAAAACTATTTGAACAGTTTAGTAATTTCAGTACTTTTCTTATTAAAAATGCTTTGTCACTAAAAAGTGTAAAATTATTTTATCGCTTTATCGTTTTAACATTTAACAAAAAAAAACATACCTGCGTCTGTTTGCCATTGAGCCAAAATCTTGCACGTTTTCGGATAAGCACGATGCAACGGCAGCCAGTTGGAGCAAACGTTACCTGTTTAACCAAACACCCAGCTGCTCGCCCGATGTCGGCATGTATATGCTATGTATCTCCCCCTACGTTGCATCATAGGCTGGTCTGCTGCATCGCTGTTTAGGAACCTCGGCCCTGTGATCAGTCTTGTTGCCAATGCCGTTTGATTTGTACATACTCCAGACACAGCTGTGTCGTGACCTAGATACAGGTCAACATGCAAACGGGACCGCCGCCGGGCGTGCGGGACATTTACACAGTGACACGGCACTGTATGTATGCTCCAGTGAGCTCCGAGGCGACACGCGGGAATCCGCCGGCCTGGTGACTGCCGCTTTATGTGTCCGCGGACGTTTGCAAGGACAGGCCAGTGAAGGGCGCGCCTCCATAAATTCAGTATTTAGCACTGTGTTGGCAGGAATGTGCGGCGTTAGCGAGGGTGCGCGATGTGGGGAATACGATGGGCCGGAATGGCTGGAGACGGCGCCTGGTTACTGGTTAGGCGGACCAAGCTGTGTCTCACACTTGACCTGAGCCTTGTTCACGACCTCCTGCTGACGGGCTGCCCACGGCTGCCCAAAACGGCAGCACACACCAACCTACGTCATCGCCGGCGATTACTACTTGAACACAAATGCTGCCGATTCACGATACATATCTGGCGTACTTGCTACGATATATTTGCTCATACAGCTAGGTAAGTAGCAAAGCTTATGGTACCTAATACCAACATAAACAGTAAACTAAAATGATTGCAGACTTACTCCATATCCATCTTCGCTTCTTCAAGCTTTTCGCTTGGGGATCGTTGGTTGTTTATCGACGCTTCACGTTTGGAAATTGCCGCGTGCGCCAATTTGTGTTATCTGCTGCCCAGCTGACGCGATTTTCCGGCAGCAGCGACAGCAGGAGGCAGCAGAGGTATGACGTCATACACCGTACTCCACCCCACATCTCATTCCCCCACTGGTCCACGCTGATTGGTCGATACGTTTTGACAGCAGTAGGCAGCAGCAGTCAGCCCGTCAGCAGGCGTCGTGAACAAGGCTCTGAGTCCACACACTTGTCCTGAGTCCACACACTTGTCCTAGTTCTTGAGTCCCATGAGGCCTGAGTCCTGCATTCTGAGTCCTGAGTTCTGAGTTTTGAGTTTAAAGTTCGAAATCCTGGTCCAGGTCCCTGAGCTATCCTAATTTCAATTATAAAGAGTTAACATGTAGCAAAATAATTTACTGAAACGAAGGCTTTAAAGGGAAATATTCACCTTTTCCTACAAAAATGGAGTTATTACTTGAAATCGACAGACGAGACCAAAATATATTGTAAATTGATCACATTTTGTAAATAAACATTCCTACCGAAAGATATTTCAGTTGATAAGCGTTCCACGCTTATAACGGTCGGTACTCAGCAAGTAGGTACTCAGTAACGAATTCACTGTCCGAGCTAAAATTAGCCTTCCTACGTATTGTTATTTATCATAAAGGTATGCAATATGTTTCCTGCACTCTATCTTTTGCGAATATGTACCAAACTTTTATTAACAATCAACAGGCATTTGAAAAAGTGCATGGAAATCGGCAGCTTAGTTTGCACCGGACGGCGACCTATTTAGTATTTAGTATTCTCAATTCATTTACCAACATTATATTTTTCCCCATGAATTTGCAACTTACAGGTATTCAATACATTACAATGCACACATGACACATTCAACACAGCCAGAGACAAAACAAAACAAAACTCTTAATGTTGAAAATACATGAACCAATTTGCAAAAATTGAGGGTCGCAACCACTAACTAGGCCGTCGTTGGGTGCATAAGTTACAGGGAAATAATGACCTTTTGATTTTGTTAGCAACCATTAATTTGGCTACCGTTATGGTATTAACCCGCGAGTTACTGGGACATATTTCATAACGCGACTTACTGGAGGGGGGGGGGGGGGCTATTTTCCCCCCTCGGATCTCCGGAACTACTAGACCGAGTGTAAAAATTCAAACGGCATTCGATAGCCCTGGGCAATTTATCGAGGGAAACATAATATTGTTGATCTCGGGGTCACCGATGACGTCACAGGACAGGGCAAGTATACAATGTTTGACCGTATCAAAAGGTCTCGATGGATGGAATTGTCGCGAAAAATTGCGATATTAGACGCATAATCAGTCGATAAATCGGTATGATTCGTGTGTCTGACACTTCTAAGTACCATTATAAGCTGTTTATGACCTTGGGTCAGGTCAAGGTCATCCGAGGTCACGAGGTCAAACTGCAGATTACGGTCATTAGGCGTTGTAACACATTTTTATGGGTTTGTTTTTGTCTAGAACGCGAAAAAATGACCTTAAAACATTGCTTGTTCTATATAAATAGAAGTAAAAAGCAAAAACGGATTTTTTTATGCACAGTATTGCTGTGAGAGGTGGTCGATTTTTGTCATTTAAAAGTCATAAGTCAGTCATTTTTGAAGATATCGACTTCAAATTTGGTACACATATTCACCGAACACGTCTCAATAACATATAATCCGGTTTTTGGATAATTCTGATTTTTTTTTTGAAAATTTGGTAAAAACAAACAAAAATGTATTTGGATTTCTCAAAATTTTGAATAAAAAACCTCACAATTCCGAGATGGCAGTTCGATAGATAGGTCTATTGCCAGTAATTTTATTTAAGAAAATGTAATTTATCTCAAACATTGTATCTTTGACAACATTTTCCGCAAACCATTATTTTGCAACAAAAACCGAAGAACATGACGTCACTCTGACGTCATTTCCGGTTGACCTCATAACCTCAATTTTCTTCTTTGGCCAACATGTGTATAATTGATGTGAGAGAAGGTACTGCAAGATTGGTGACGATACTGGTGTTGGTTCAGGAGTTATTGCAAAATAACGGGAGGGAGGGGGGTTGTGTGTGTGTGTGTGTGTGTGTGTGTGTGTGTGTGTGTGTGTGTGTGTGTGTGTGTGTGTGTGTGTGTGTGTGTGTGTGTGTGTGTGTGTGTGTGTGTGTGTGTGTGTGTGTGTGTGTGTGTGTGTGTGTGTGTGTGTGTGTGTGTGTGTGTGTGTGTGTGTGTGTGTGTGTGTGTGTGTGTGTGTGTGTGTGTGTGTGTGTGTGTGTGTGTGTGTGTGTGTGTGTGTGTGTGTGTGTGTGTGTGTGTGTGTGTGTGTGTGTGTGTGTGTGTGTGTGTGTGTGTGTGTGTGTGTGTGTGTGTGTGTGTGTGTGTGTGTGTGTGTGTGTGTGTGTGTGTGTGTGTGTGTGTGTGTGTGTGTGTGTGTGTGTGTGTGTGTGTGTGTGTGTGTGTGTGTGTGTGTGTGTGTGTGTGTGTGTGTGTGTGTGTGTGTGTGTGTGTGTGTGTGTGTGTGTGTGTGTGTGTGTGTGTGTGTGTGTGTGTGTGTGTGTGTGTGTGTGTGTGTGTGTGTGTGTGTGTGTGTGTGTGTGTGTGTGTGTGTGTGTGTGTGTGTGTGTGTGTGTGTGTGTGTGTGTGTGTGTGTGTGTGTGTGTGTGTGTGTGTGTGTGTGTGTGTGTGTGTGTGTGTGTGTGTGTGTGTGTGTGTGTGTGTGTGTGTGTGTGTGTGTGTGTGTGTGTGTGTGTGTGTGTGTGTGTGTGTGTGTGTGTGTGTGTGTGTGTGTGTGTGTGTGTGTGTGTGTGTGTGTGTGTGTGTGTGTGTGTGTGTGTGTGTGTGTGTGTGTGTGTGTGTGTGTGTGTGTGTGTGTGTGTGTGTGTGTGTGTGTGTGTGTGTGTGTGTGTGTGTGTGTGTGTGTGTGTGTGTGTGTGTGTGTGTGTGTGTGTGTGTGTGTGTGTGTGTGTGTGTGTGTGTGTGTGTGTGTGTGTGTGTGTGTGTGTGTCTGTGTCTGTGTCTGTGTCTGTGTCTGTGTCTGTGTCTGTGTCTGTGTCTGTGTCTGTGTCTGTGTCTGTGTCTGTGTCTGTGTCTGTGTCTGTGTCTGTGTCTGTGTCTGTGTCTGTGTCTGTGTCTGTGTCTGTGTCTGTGTCTGTGTCTGTGTCTGTGTCTGTGTCTGTGTCTGTGTCTGTGTCTGTGTCTGTGTCTGTGTCTGTGTCTGTGTCTGTGTCTGTGTCTGTGTCTGTGTCTGTGTCTGTGTCTGTGTCTGTGTCTGTGTCTGTGTCTGTGTCTGTGTCTGTGTCTGTGTCTGTGTCTGTGTCTGTGTCTGTGTCTGTGTCTGTGTCTGTGTCTGTGTCTGTGTCTGTGTCTGTGTCTGTGTCTGTGTCTGTGTCTGTGTCTGTGTCTGTGTCTGTGTCTGTGTCTGTGTCTGTGTCTGTGTCTGTGTCTGTGTCTGTGTCTGTGTCTGTGTCTGTGTCTGTGTCTGTGTCTGTGTCTGTGTCTGTGTCTGTGTCTGTGTCTGTGTCTGTGTCTGTGTCTGTGTCTGTGTCTGTGTCTGTGTCTGTGTCTGTGTCTGTGTCTGTGTCTGTGTCTGTGTCTGTGTCTGTGTCTGTGTCTGTGTCTGTGTCTGTGTCTGTGTCTGTGTCTGTGTCTGTGTCTGTGTCTGTGTCTGTGTCTGTGTCTGTGTCTGTGTCTGTGTCTGTGTCTGTGTCTGTGTCTGTGTCTGTGTCTGTGTCTGTGTCTGTGTCTGTGTCTGTGTCTGTGTCTGTGTCTGTGTCTGTGTCTGTGTCTGTGTCTGTGTCTGTGTCTGTGTCTGTGTCTGTGTCTGTGTCTGTGTCTGTGTCTGTGTCTGTGTCTGTGTCTGTGTCTGTGTCTGTGTCTGTGTCTGTGTCTGTGTCTGTGTCTGTGTCTGTGTCTGTGTCTGTGTCTGTGTCTGTGTCTGTGTCTGTGTCTGTGTCTGTGTCTGTGTCTGTGTCTGTGTCTGTGTCTGTGTCTGTGTCTGTGTCTGTGTCTGTGTCTGTGTCTGTGTCTGTGTCTGTGTCTGTGTCTGTGTCTGTGTCTGTGTCTGTGTCTGTGTCTGTGTCTGTGTCTGTGTCTGTGTCTGTGTCTGTGTCTGTGTCTGTGTCTGTGTCTGTGTCTGTGTCTGTGTCTGTGTCTGTGTCTGTGTCTGTGTCTGTGTCTGTGTCTGTGTCTGTGTCTGTGTCTGTGTCTGTGTCTGTGTCTGTGTCTGTGTCTGTGTCTGTGTCTGTGTCTGTGTCTGTGTCTGTGTCTGTGTCTGTGTCTGTGTCTGTGTCTGTGTCTGTGTCTGTGTCTGTGTCTGTGTCTGTGTCTGTGTCTGTGTCTGTGTCTGTGTCTGTGTCTGTGTCTGTGTCTGTGTCTGTGTCTGTGTCTGTGTCTGTGTCTGTGTCTGTGTCTGTGTCTGTGTCTGTGTCTGTGTCTGTGTCTGTGTCTGTGTCTGTGTCTGTGTCTGTGTCTGTGTCTGTGTCTGTGTCTGTGTCTGTGTCTGTGTCTGTGTCTGTGTCTGTGTCTGTGTCTGTGTCTGTGTCTGTGTCTGTGTCTGTGTCTGTGTCTGTGTCTGTGTCTGTGTCTGTGTCTGTGTCTGTGTCTGTGTCTGTGTCTGTGTCTGTGTCTGTGTCTGTGTCTGTGTCTGTGTCTGTGTCTGTGTCTGTGTCTGTGTCTGTGTCTGTGTCTGTGTCTGTGTCTGTGTCTGTGTCTGTGTCTGTGTCTGTGTCTGTGTCTGTGTCTGTGTCTGTGTCTGTGTCTGTGTCTGTGTCTGTGTCTGTGTCTGTGTCTGTGTCTGTGTCTGTGTCTGTGTCTGTGTCTGTGTCTGTGTCTGTGTCTGTGTCTGTGTCTGTGTCTGTGTCTGTGTCTGTGTCTGTGTCTGTGTCTGTGTCTGTGTCTGTGTCTGTGTCTGTGTCTGTGTCTGTGTCTGTGTCTGTGTCTGTGTCTGTGTCTGTGTCTGTGTCTGTGTCTGTGTCTGTGTCTGTGTCTGTGTCTGTGTCTGTGTCTGTGTCTGTGTCTGTGTCTGTGTCTGTGTCTGTGTCTGTGTCTGTGTCTGTGTCTGTGTCTGTGTCTGTGTCTGTGTCTGTGTCTGTGTCTGTGTCTGTGTCTGTGTCTGTGTCTGTGTCTGTGTCTGTGTCTGTGTCTGTGTCTGTGTCTGTGTCTGTGTCTGTGTCTGTGTCTGTGTCTGTGTCTGTGTCTGTGTCTGTGTCTGTGTCTGTGTCTGTGTCTGTGTCTGTGTCTGTGTCTGTGTCTGTGTCTGTGTCTGTGTCTGTGTCTGTGTCTGTGTCTGTGTCTGTGTCTGTGTCTGTGTCTGTGTCTGTGTCTGTGTCTGTGTCTGTGTCTGTGTCTGTGTCTGTGTCTGTGTCTGTGTCTGTGTCTGTGTCTGTGTCTGTGTCTGTGTCTGTGTCTGTGTCTGTGTCTGTGTCTGTGTCTGTGTCTGTGTCTGTGTCTGTGTCTGTGTCTGTGTCTGTGTCTGTGTCTGTGTCTGTGTCTGTGTCTGTGTCTGTGTCTGTGTCTGTGTCTGTGTCTGTGTCTGTGTCTGTGTCTGTGTCTGTGTCTGTGTCTGTGTCTGTGTCTGTGTCTGTGTCTGTGTCTGTGTCTGTGTCTGTGTCTGTGTCTGTGTCTGTGTCTGTGTCTGTGTCTGTGTCTGTGTCTGTGTCTGTGTCTGTGTCTGTGTCTGTGTCTGTGTCTGTGTCTGTGTCTGTGTCTGTGTCTGTGTCTGTGTCTGTGTCTGTGTCTGTGTCTGTGTCTGTGTCTGTGTCTGTGTCTGTGTCTGTGTCTGTGTCTGTGTCTGTGTCTGTGTCTGTGTCTGTGTCTGTGTCTGTGTCTGTGTCTGTGTCTGTGTCTGTGTCTGTGTCTGTGTCTGTGTCTGTGTCTGTGTCTGTGTCTGTGTCTGTGTCTGTGTCTGTGTCTGTGTCTGTGTCTGTGTCTGTGTCTGTGTCTGTGTCTGTGTCTGTGTCTGTGTCTGTGTCTGTGTCTGTGTCTGTGTCTGTGTCTGTGTCTGTGTCTGTGTCTGTGTCTGTGTCTGTGTCTGTGTCTGTGTCTGTGTCTGTGTCTGTGTCTGTGTCTGTGTCTGTGTCTGTGTCTGTGTCTGTGTCTGTGTCTGTGTCTGTGTCTGTGTCTGTGTCTGTGTCTGTGTCTGTGTCTGTGTCTGTGTCTGTGTCTGTGTCTGTGTCTGTGTCTGTGTCTGTGTCTGTGTCTGTGTCTGTGTCTGTGTCTGTGTCTGTGTCTGTGTCTGTGTCTGTGTCTGTGTCTGTGTCTGTGTCTGTGTCTGTGTCTGTGTCTGTGTCTGTGTCTGTGTCTGTGTCTGTGTCTGTGTCTGTGTCTGTGTCTGTGTCTGTGTCTGTGTCTGTGTCTGTGTCTGTGTCTGTGTCTGTGTCTGTGTCTGTGTCTGTGTCTGTGTCTGTGTCTGTGTCTGTGTCTGTGTCTGTGTCTGTGTCTGTGTCTGTGTCTGTGTCTGTGTCTGTGTCTGTGTCTGTGTCTGTGTCTGTGTCTGTGTCTGTGTCTGTGTCTGTGTCTGTGTCTGTGTCTGTGTCTGTGTCTGTGTCTGTGTCTGTGTCTGTGTCTGTGTCTGTGTCTGTGTCTGTGTCTGTGTCTGTGTCTGTGTCTGTGTCTGTGTCTGTGTCTGTGTCTGTGTCTGTGTCTGTGTCTGTGTCTGTGTCTGTGTCTGTGTCTGTGTCTGTGTCTGTGTCTGTGTCTGTGTCTGTGTCTGTGTCTGTGTCTGTGTCTGTGTCTGTGTCTGTGTCTGTGTCTGTGTCTGTGTCTGTGTCTGTGTCTGTGTCTGTGTCTGTGTCTGTGTCTGTGTCTGTGTCTGTGTCTGTGTCTGTGTCTGTGTCTGTGTCTGTGTCTGTGTCTGTGTCTGTGTCTGTGTCTGTGTCTGTGTCTGTGTCTGTGTCTGTGTCTGTGTCTGTGTCTGTGTCTGTGTCTGTGTCTGTGTCTGTGTCTGTGTCTGTGTCTGTGTCTGTGTCTGTGTCTGTGTCTGTGTCTGTGTCTGTGTCTGTGTCTGTGTCTGTGTCTGTGTCTGTGTCTGTGTCTGTGTCTGTGTCTGTGTCTGTGTCTGTGTCTGTGTCTGTGTCTGTGTCTGTGTCTGTGTCTGTGTCTGTGTCTGTGTCTGTGTCTGTGTCTGTGTCTGTGTCTGTGTCTGTGTCTGTGTCTGTGTCTGTGTCTGTGTCTGTGTCTGTGTCTGTGTCTGTGTCTGTGTCTGTGTCTGTGTCTGTGTCTGTGTCTGTGTCTGTGTCTGTGTCTGTGTCTGTGTCTGTGTCTGTGTCTGTGTCTGTGTCTGTGTCTGTGTCTGTGTCTGTGTCTGTGTCTGTGTCTGTGTCTGTGTCTGTGTCTGTGTCTGTGTCTGTGTCTGTGTCTGTGTCTGTGTCTGTGTCTGTGTCTGTGTCTGTGTCTGTGTCTGTGTCTGTGTCTGTGTCTGTGTCTGTCTGTGTCTGTGTCTGTGTCTGTGTCTGTGTCTGTGTCTGTGTCTGTGTCTGTGTCTGTGTCTGTGTCTGTGTCTGTGTCTGTGTCTGTGTCTGTGTCTGTGTCTGTGTCTGTGTCTGTGTCTGTGTCTGTGTCTGTGTCTGTGTCTGTGTCTGTGTCTGTGTCTGTGTCTGTGTCTGTGTCTGTGTCTGTGTCTGTGTCTGTGTCTGTGTCTGTGTCTGTGTCTGTGTCTGTGTCTGTGTCTGTGTCTGTGTCTGTGTCTGTGTCTGTGTCTGTGTCTGTGTCTGTGTCTGTGTCTGTGTCTGTGTCTGTGTCTGTGTCTGTGTCTGTGTCTGTGTCTGTGTCTGTGTCTGTGTCTGTGTCTGTGTCTGTGTCTGTGTCTGTGTCTGTGTCTGTGTCTGTGTCTGTGTCTGTGTCTGTGTCTGTGTCTGTGTCTGTGTCTGTGTCTGTGTCTGTGTCTGTGTCTGTGTCTGTGTCTGTGTCTGTGTCTGTGTCTGTGTCTGTGTCTGTGTCTGTGTCTGTGTCTGTGTCTGTGTCTGTGTCTGTGTCTGTGTCTGTGTCTGTGTCTGTGTCTGTGTCTGTGTCTGTGTCTGTGTCTGTGTCTGTGTCTGTGTCTGTGTCTGTGTCTGTGTCTGTGTCTGTGTCTGTGTCTGTGTCTGTGTCTGTGTCTGTGTCTGTGTCTGTGTCTGTGTCTGTGTCTGTGTCTGTGTCTGTGTCTGTGTCTGTGTCTGTGTCTGTGTCTGTGTCTGTGTCTGTGTCTGTGTCTGTGTCTGTGTCTGTGTCTGTGTCTGTGTCTGTGTCTGTGTCTGTGTCTGTGTCTGTGTCTGTGTCTGTGTCTGTGTCTGTGTCTGTGTCTGTGTCTGTGTCTGTGTCTGTGTCTGTGTCTGTGTCTGTGTCTGTGTCTGTGTCTGTGTCTGTGTCTGTGTCTGTGTCTGTGTCTGTGTCTGTGTCTGTGTCTGTGTCTGTGTCTGTGTCTGTGTCTGTGTCTGTGTCTGTGTCTGTGTCTGTGTCTGTGTCTGTGTCTGTGTCTGTGTCTGTGTCTGTGTCTGTGTCTGTGTCTGTGTCTGTGTCTGTGTCTGTGTCTGTGTCTGTGTCTGTGTCTGTGTCTGTGTCTGTGTCTGTGTCTGTGTCTGTGTCTGTGTCTGTGTCTGTGTCTGTGTCTGTGTCTGTGTCTGTGTCTGTGTCTGTGTCTGTGTCTGTGTCTGTGTCTGTGTCTGTGTCTGTGTCTGTGTCTGTGTCTGTGTCTGTGTCTGTGTCTGTGTCTGTGTCTGTGTCTGTGTCTGTGTCTGTGTCTGTGTCTGTGTCTGTGTCTGTGTCTGTGTCTGTGTCTGTGTCTGTGTCTGTGTCTGTGTCTGTGTCTGTGTCTGTGTCTGTGTCTGTGTCTGTGTCTGTGTCTGTGTCTGTGTCTGTGTCTGTGTCTGTGTCTGTGTCTGTGTCTGTGTCTGTGTCTGTGTCTGTGTCTGTGTCTGTGTCTGTGTCTGTGTCTGTGTCTGTGTCTGTGTCTGTGTCTGTGTCTGTGTCTGTGTCTGTGTCTGTGTCTGTGTCTGTGTCTGTGTCTGTGTCTGTGTCTGTGTCTGTGTCTGTGTCTGTGTCTGTGTCTGTGTCTGTGTCTGTGTCTGTGTCTGTGTCTGTGTCTGTGTCTGTGTCTGTGTCTGTGTCTGTGTCTGTGTCTGTGTCTGTGTCTGTGTCTGTGTCTGTGTCTGTGTCTGTGTCTGTGTCTGTGTCTGTGTCTGTGTCTGTGTCTGTGTCTGTGTCTGTGTCTGTGTCTGTGTCTGTGTCTGTGTCTGTGTCTGTGTCTGTGTCTGTGTCTGTGTCTGTGTCTGTGTCTGTGTCTGTGTCTGTGTCTGTGTCTGTGTCTGTGTCTGTGTCTGTGTCTGTGTCTGTGTCTGTGTCTGTGTCTGTGTCTGTGTCTGTGTCTGTGTCTGTGTCTGTGTCTGTGTCTGTGTCTGTGTCTGTGTCTGTGTCTGTGTCTGTGTCTGTGTCTGTGTCTGTGTCTGTGTCTGTGTCTGTGTCTGTGTCTGTGTCTGTGTCTGTGTCTGTGTCTGTGTCTGTGTCTGTGTCTGTGTCTGTGTCTGTGTCTGTGTCTGTGTCTGTGTCTGTGTCTGTGTCTGTGTCTGTGTCTGTGTCTGTGTCTGTGTCTGTGTCTGTGTCTGTGTCTGTGTCTGTGTCTGTGTCTGTGTCTGTGTCTGTGTCTGTGTCTGTGTCTGTGTCTGTGTCTGTGTCTGTGTCTGTGTCTGTGTCTGTGTCTGTGTCTGTGTCTGTGTCTGTGTCTGTGTCTGTGTCTGTGTCTGTGTCTGTGTCTGTGTCTGTGTCTGTGTCTGTGTCTGTGTCTGTGTCTGTGTCTGTGTCTGTGTCTGTGTCTGTGTCTGTGTCTGTGTCTGTGTCTGTGTCTGTGTCTGTGTCTGTGTCTGTGTCTGTGTCTGTGTCTGTGTCTGTGTCTGTGTCTGTGTCTGTGTCTGTGTCTGTGTCTGTGTCTGTGTCTGTGTCTGTGTCTGTGTCTGTGTCTGTGTCTGTGTCTGTGTCTGTGTCTGTGTCTGTGTCTGTGTCTGTGTCTGTGTCTGTGTCTGTGTCTGTGTCTGTGTCTGTGTCTGTGTCTGTGTCTGTGTCTGTGTCTGTGTCTGTGTCTGTGTCTGTGTCTGTGTCTGTGTCTGTGTCTGTGTCTGTGTCTGTGTCTGTGTCTGTGTCTGTGTCTGTGTCTGTGTCTGTGTCTGTGTCTGTGTCTGTGTCTGTGTCTGTGTCTGTGTCTGTGTCTGTGTCTGTGTCTGTGTCTGTGTCTGTGTCTGTGTCTGTGTCTGTGTCTGTGTCTGTGTCTGTGTCTGTGTCTGTGTCTGTGTCTGTGTCTGTGTCTGTGTCTGTGTCTGTGTCTGTGTCTGTGTCTGTGTCTGTGTCTGTGTCTGTGTCTGTGTCTGTGTCTGTGTCTGTGTCTGTGTCTGTGTCTGTGTCTGTGTCTGTGTCTGTGTCTGTGTCTGTGTCTGTGTCTGTGTCTGTGTCTGTGTCTGTGTCTGTGTCTGTGTCTGTGTCTGTGTCTGTGTCTGTGTCTGTGTCTGTGTCTGTGTCTGTGTCTGTGTCTGTGTCTGTGTCTGTGTCTGTGTCTGTGTCTGTGTCTGTGTCGTGTCTGTGTCTGTGTCTGTGTCTGTGTCTGTCTGTGTCTGTGTCTGTGTCTGTGTCTGTGTCTGTGTCTGTGTCTGTGTCTGTGTCTGTGTCTGTGTCTGTGTCTGTGTCTGTGTCTGTGTCTGTGTCTGTGTCTGTGTCTGTGTCTGTGTCTGTGTCTGTGTCTGTGTCTGTGTCTGTGT
>JAXIVJ010002987.1:92500-100517 GCA_036785665.1 Chirona hameri
CAGGTCCAAGGGACCAGGTCATGACCTGCGTGACTTGATACTCGGTGTCGGTACGCCACTGTTTAGATTCCACATTGTTTAGTTAAGGACGGCAGCAGGCTAGTTCTGCGAATCGCGCTCGACTCCGCCAGTGCAGTGCACGTGCCAGAGACAGACTGCGGGCCGATCTGTCTCCGTGCGGCGACCAGCGTGTGACCAGCGTGTGACCAGCATGTGACCAGCGTGCGACCAGCATGTGACCAGTGTGTGACCAGCGTGTGACCAGCGTGTGACCAGCGTGTGACCAGCATGTGACCAGCATGTGACCAGCATGTGACCAGCGTGTGACCAGCGTGTGACCAGCATGTGACCAGCATGTGACCAGCGTGTGACCAGCATGTGACCAGCGTGTGACCAGCGTGTGACCAGCGTGTGACCAGCGTGTGACCAGCGAGTGACCAGCGTGTGACCAGCATGTGACCAGCGTGTGACCAGCATGTGACCAGCGTGTGACCAGCGTGTGACCAGCGTGTGACCTGTGGCCGACCGTCAACTCCCCACCACCCGACCGGAGCAGCATGGCTCCCACCGTACCGCTGAGTAACGGCATGAAGATGCCGCTGCTGGGCCTCGGCTGCTGGCAGGCCGACGACGGAAAGGACGTGGCCGTGGCCGTGGAGGTGGCCCTGCTGGCCGGCTACCGGTACATCGACACCGCCTACTTCTACACCAACGAGGCCGACGTAGGCCGGGGCATCAAGGCGGCCATCGCTACCGGTAAGGTCAGCAGGAGCGACATCTTCGTCACCACCAAGCTGCCGATGATCGGCATGCAGCCGGACCGGGTGAAAAAGTACCTGAGGAAGTCGCTGAAGGCCCTGGACCTGGAGTACATCGACTACATCTACCTGGTCCACCATCCGGTGGGGTTTGTTGAGTTGGACGAGAACGAGAACATCCCGCTGGAGAATCCTGGTTCTAAAGATGAGAAGTTCTCTTAGACTTCTCAACCGATCTCATCGCCATCTGAAAGAAAATGGAGACGATGGTGGAGCTGGGGCTGACCAAAACGATCGGAATATCCAACTTCAACCCCAGACAGATGTGGAAGATCATGTCCAACGCCAAGATCCCTCCCACTATCAACCAGGTGGAGTGTCACGTCTACTTCCAGCTGAAGGTGCTGCGGGAGGCCTGCAAGAAGCATAACATCGCCGTGAACGCGTACCGATCGCTGGAATCTTCTGGACTGCAGCTGTTCTACGAGAAGCAGGGTAAGACAATCGAGCTGCCCGACCTGCTCAGGAACCCGGTGGTGCGTCTGGTGGCCGAGAAGCACAAGCGGACGTCGGCTCAGGTGCTGCTGCGTTTCCTGGCTCAGCAGGACATCATCGTCATCCCGAAGTCGACCAACGCGAAGCGGATTCAAGAGAATGGCGACATCTTCAGTTTCGAGCTGGAGGAAGTTGATATGGAAGCGCTCCGTTCTCTGAACCGGGGCGTCGCGGGGACCATATTCAAATATGATGAAACCTTCCCCGGCTATGATGAACACCCAGAGTGTTTCTTCTGAACCGCTGTTAAACTCCGACAGTGGCCAGTATGTGAGGGCCGAGTAATGCCATGACGCTATAGTAACGTTGTAGTTCAGTGACCAGAATATTGTGTGTGAATCTCTTCGTTATTTTTAGTTGGCAACGATCAGAATCGACCGTCAAAAATTATCGGTCGTAGAAATGTTTTCTCTCATTAACGTAACGTTCTCGTTCTCGTTAACGTTTTCTGTTTCCTCTCATTAACGTCCCACAGTAACGTTGTAGTTCAGTAACCAGAATATTGTGTGTAAATCTCTTCGTTATTTTTAGTTGTTAACGATCAGAATCGACCGTCAAAAATTATCGGTCGTAGAAATGTTTTCTCTCATTTCTTATGAGGAAAACAATTGAGGTTTGGTTTGAATGTTGCTCCGTTCAAAGACGGAACACAGAACATGTTTTCCGATGTCTCCATAAAAATATCGTTTTGCTGAACTCACTCGTTTTGTTGGAATATGTGCACATACATTGTTTCTTTGATGAATATAGTCGGACCATGTCAGCTTGACGAAACTTATCCTTCATTAATTAAGATGGAAAATTAAAGCGCTGCAGCATGATTCAATACAGCATAATACAGCAATATATACAAATATTCACATTTTTCCACAACAAATGGAGTTATTACTTGAAATCGATAGACGAGACCAAAATATATTGTAAATTTATCACATTTTGCTTATAACTATTCCTACCGAGAGATATTTCAAGTCAAAGTTGATAAGCGATCCACGCTTATAACCCGCGCTTGACCGGGGTCTCTGCAGAACACCATTGACAGGGGGGGGGGGCAAATATTGCACCCCCTCGTTATCTCCAGACCCAATGATCGCAGCGAGACGTGCAACGCAGCATTCAAAAGCTCTCAATGAGACACATCTACATCATACTCGAAATTTTTGAATTGAGGTCTAATATCAGGTCAAGGTCGGGTCAAAGGTCAAAATGGAGGCATTTTAGTTTATGGACCATACTTTCCATCCAAAGCCTTTGATTGCGACCATGATCACCCAAAGTCCTCCCAAAGATATAATACACATCCCGTATGAGCTAAAATAAGATTGTTGGCAAAGGTCAAGGTCAAGGTCAGGTCAAAAGGTCACTATACGCAGACAATTTCAGAAAGTCATGCAATACATGTTTTATGGGTTATTTTACACGTGTAATTTGATATTGAAGACCATTTTACCATCTGACCTCATTTAAATGAAGTTAGTGTCAAACTTAGGTCAAGTTCAGGTCACATATGGTCAAAATTTGAAATTGATAAATCTATAAAAAAAAAAATCATGTTTCCAGACCAGTTTTGTCTCAGAAGACAGTGCTGACATTTATTTGTCTGTATCTGGTCAATCAAAGCCAAAACGCAATTTCAAAATATGACGTCATCAGTTACCCATACTTAGGAAGCCATGTCAGTCAAAATAGAAGATATTGCTTTGACATTTGGTTTTGGTATTGTCCATATGAAGTTCTCTAACACATATTCCGTTTTTTTAACGCCTTGGAACATTTTGATTTTGTGGGGATTTTTCCGAAAATAAAATTGTTTTACTTTATTTTAGGGGTTCAAAAACAATATGTTTTGTTTACGAATCCGAGATAGCCATTTTGTAGGACTTCTATCTCTTGGCGTTTTTTGATTGCATTTTGTTTAAAAAGTGGCACTTGTACGGCCTGTTAAAGTGTAGCTGATTTTATCGTAAAACTCGTGTGTAGTGATGTCACTAATTTGAATATATCTCAAAAATTGATCGACCAAATTGCTTTATTTTCGCCCAGAATATGTACCATTGATGTGGAAGAAGGTACCTAGAGTTTCACGTTGATAGTGCCATTGTATTTTGAGCTATCGCGAACATTCTTTAGGTGGGAGGGGGGGGGGGCAATATTTGCCCCCGGTCAAGCGCAGGATAACGACCAGTACTTGCAAGTACTTGGTAAATAATTTCGAATTCCGGGCTTGTCTTGTATTGTTCTTTGACAAAATTGTATGGAAAATATGTCTTGGCACTCTGTCTATTGTGATTTTGTGCACTAATATCCTTAACTATCAACAAACATTGAATAATAAGGTAACCAAATTCGCAGTTAACTTGGGCACGCTACGACGCTCTAGTTAGTGGTTGCGACCCTCAATTTGTGAAAATTGGTTAATTTGTTTTCAATATTAGGCGTTTTGTTGTCTGCCTCTGGCTGCATACAACACTATGCTTTAGCTTATCATGAAAAAATAATCATTTATATAAAAAACAACAACAAACAATTACAAACTGTCAATGAAATCGGAAGTTCACTTGGGAACGCAACAGCGACCTATTTAGTGTCGGTGATTTGTTTCAGGGATCAATCAGAGACGTTATCAAAAGAAAGAAAAGCGCCGGATCTGTCGCGCTTCCAAATAGTGAAGGGAAAACACTGATCATGAACTCAGAAAGAAGTATATGTACTAGTTTGTTAAATTTCCTCCAAAAAATAACTTTCGAAATATAAAAAGTTGTGATTTTATTTTTAAATTGAGATTCTATCAATTTGATACCATACACGATGCATAAGATAATGCAGAAAAGTAGATCAAAAGGTGAATATTTCCCTTTAAGGAGTTCATGATCGGTATTTTCCCTCCACTATTGGAAAGCGACACCTCTGGTGCTTTTGTGTCAATCTGTTCATCGTTGTTGAATGGGCACTTCTAAACAAATCGCCGACACTAAATAGGTCGCCGTTGGGTGCAAGAGGGAACTTCTGATTTCAATTGCCAGTTTTTCCAACAATTGTTTTTTTTAGGGGGGGGGGGGGGGAATGGTTCTTTATCATGATAAGCTAAAGTATAGTGTTATATACAGCCAGAGACAAAACTATACACAACTCCTAATGTTGAATAGTGGTTGCGACAAATTGAGGGTCGCAACCACTAACTAGGCCGCCGTTGGGTGCTAAAGTTAACTGCTAATTTGGTTACCTTTGTATTTATTCAATGGTTGTTAATTGTAAAGGATGGACGGGCATATAATCACAACAAGCAGAAACCAAATATATTTTCCACACCATTGCGTAAAAAGCAATACGGGAAAATCCCGGAGTTTGATGGAACCCGAAAAGTACTTGCAAGTACCGGTCGTTAAAAGTGTGGAACGCTTATCAAGTTTAACTTGAAATATCTCTCGGAAGGAATTTTTATATGCAAAATGCGAAGAATTTACATCATATTTTGGCCTCATCTGTCGATTTCAAGTACTAACTCCATTTTTGTGGGAAATGTAATAATTTCCCTCTAACTGCTAATTTGGTTGCCTTTTTATTGAATGTTTGTTGATTTTTAAGGGCAGTAGGGCACATAATCACGATAAACAGAGTGGAAGGCATATTTTGTATACCATTTCGTCAAAAAGCAATACCGGGTTTTGGTGAACACAGAAATTCGTTACCAAGTACTTGAGAACCGGTCGTTAAAAGCGTGGAACGCTTATCAACTTTAACTTTGCATATCTTTCGGTAGAAATGTTTATATGCAAAATATAATAAATTTACACTATATTTTGGTCTCGTCTGTCGATTTCAAGCGATAACTCCATTTTTGTGGGAAAATGTAATTATTTCCCTTTGAAAGAAAAAAGTAGCCGTTTTCACGAAGGATTATTGCGCTGAAAAGTTTCTGAAAGATTCTGAAAGTTTGGAAAAATTACACAAATGTTACTTGCGGTTTTTGGTTAGAAATGTCCCTCATAATTTTGTAATATGTTGGTAAGAATACAATATGTTGACAACATTGCGGTTTGGTGGTAATAAGCAAGATAAGTATTGATAGAATCTTCCTGCAAATTCCTGAATCTTCCTGAAACTTTCAGGAAGATTCTATCAATACTTGCTTATTACCACCAAACCGCAATTTTGTCAACATATTTTATTCTTACCAACATATTACAAAAATATGAGGGACATTTCTAGCCAAAAATCGCATGTTAAAGTTGTGTAGTTTTCAAAACTTTCAGAATCTTTCAGAAACTTTTCAGCGCAATAATCCTTGGTGAAAACGGCTTTTATGAAAGAAAAGTATGTCTTTGACTGCCGGTGAATGAACCAGGGCAATGTTCCCATTCCCTCTCCTTTTAACCGTTTCCCCGGAACAGCGTCCTACCTTTAGCGCAACGCCTTGCCTTAGAGGAGCAGCACCCGATACGGTGCCGGCGTGGATGGTGGTCGGATTGCGGCAAAAACGATGCTCTATCGGTAGGGACCCGTCATCAAAGCCCACCCGACCCGCCCTCGGTGGCAGCGGCCGGGCCGGACCGGGGTGGGCGGGTCGGGCCGGGAAGACGCGGTACGGAGCGGGAAGAGCACTGTTTGGACCACCGGCGGTGTGCCAGCCGTCTCTACCGCTTCAACTGCCGAGTAAACATTGATTAATGGAGCAACTCGGTCGGCATCCGATCCGTTCGGCCTCAACACGACGATAACACGACCGGACGGCACGCGATCCGAGCGGTTCCTGGGTTGTGTGAGGTCAGGCAGCCACGCGCTTCGTATAACTGAGGCGGTCGCTATCGGTTCAGGAAGAGATTACTCTCTATATGTGGTCGGGGCCCTCGATTAAGCGGCATACCATTCATGGTGCTCCGCTTCTCCCACTGTCAGTGAGGTGATATTTCCTTGAAGCTTTAGATAGCACGCGTGAGGTAAGTGATTAGGAAATTAATGTACGCCTTCCACTAATGGACTTACCCGACGGATGAGGTGATAACATCTCATTATTAACACGGAACATGTTTCTGCTTGGGTGCGATGATTGCCTCATTAAGGATGATCGCCATCTGGATGAATCTCTTGTTCCGGGGATATTCCATCTCGGTTATTAATAATGTCAGTTACATTATCAATCAGATCATGGTCACCGTCGCGTCGGTCAGCCGTTAGCTTCAGAGCCGCATAACTACTGCCTGGTAGGAGCGTGATCACTTCCCTGCATCAGGTTGTCTCTATACCTGTGACGCCATGTAGTACCATCGACACCGAAGACCCATTATTTTCGCTTGACACCGAAAGTCCATTATTAATGCTCCCGACCTAAACAATGAATGAAACATTCGTGAACATTCTTGGTTTAATACCTTATCCCGAGTCTCTGCACTGGAACCCGTTGCGCCGTTCCTTCCGTCGCCAGCCCTTGCCCACGCGTTCTCGGCTTATCTCGACTGGTGTCAATCCCATCCGAGCCCTCCCGGCCTGCCACGGACCACGCATCCGACTCGGCATCGGACGGTCACACATCGCCGTGTGTGGAGAACTAGACAGCGCAGCCGGCATTAAGCGTGACACATAAATCCCACTGGGCCGCATACATCGCCGGGATGTCTGTCCGGACATGCCGCGATGCCCCGACAGCTCGGGTACGGCCGGCGGGGATGCGGTGGGCCGGGACACCGCCGTGCGCGCCGCATGTAGCGATTCGATGGGCATCCCAGGCGGCTACGTTACGGATATAAGGAGAGAAGTCTGCTCATTATGCGCCGACTGGCACTGCTTTGACGTGCAATCCAAATAAAAGCAGTTCTTATCGTGCCGTGCGTTTCCGATGTGCACAGGCTGAAGCGGTCGCTATCGTATCGCTATCCATCTAGGCGTTCCTTGCGTTGGTAAACCTACTAAACCTGTTTATATTGTAAATGACTTGGAGTGTCAAACATACTTGCTAAGTTGGAATTGATAACCGCTGTCAACAATTCCAACTCAACGCTGGCACGGCGTCACTATGGAGCTATCTATGTTGCTAATCTATGCCTACTCGTATTTAGAAAACGAACAGTTTAGATACTACGGTTAACCATCCTCTCGGCTAACGTTGCATAGCTTGTAAGGCGCCGACTCCAGTCTTCTTCAGGCAGACTATCTGTTCGCATGCATTGCCGCTACTGAGTTTTTAGTTATACATTCATCCGGATGTTGATAGATGATCCGATGTCGTGGATTACATGTGACCTCCGTGGCTGTCGCAGTACCCCCAACCACGATCAGTCACTCACGACTCGCTCCGTGGCTGTCGTAGTACCCCCAACCACGATCAGTCACTCACGACTCTCTCCAGGGCTGTCGCAGTACCCCCAAACCACGATCAGTCACTCACGACTCTCTCCAGGGCTGTCGCAGTACCCCCAAACCACGATCAGTCACTCACGACTCTCTCCAGGGCTGTCGCAGTACCCCCCAACCACGATCAGTCACTCACGACTCGCTCCAGGGCTGTCGCAGTACCCCCAAACCACGATCAGTCACTCACGACTCTCTCCAGGGCTGTCGCAGTACCCCCCAACCACGATCAGTCACTCACGACTCTCTCCAGGGCTGTGGCAGTACCCCCCAACCACGATCAGTCACTCACGACTCGCTCCAGGGCTGTCGCAGTACCCCCAACCACGATCAGTCACTCACGATTCGCTCCAGTATGA